>JAMLFT010002442.1:0-25528 GCA_026544285.1 Pachyrhizus erosus | reverse complement strand
AGGCAATTAAGCACAAGTCACTAATAAAAATGGGTACAAAAAGATAAGTTTATTGGGGAAAATAATGACTCATCACAAAGCCTCTAAATCTAACAAGAAAGGACCCAAGTCCATTTTGTGAACCTTTGAATTGAGTGGATACATGTTGGATACATGTGGTTGCGTGCAAATTTAGCATAACATAAATGCATTTGAAATTTTGAGAAAGCATTGATTATGACATGAGTTGGTGGAAAATCTTTCAATATTGAGAGTAATATATTGAGTTGGTTTTTTTTTACTAAATATATTTAATGCCACCTTTGGAGGCATCATGCTTGGTTTTGCTTGATCCTAGATTGTGATTAGTTTGCATGTGTATTTAGAAAGGATTAAATGATACTATACCTTGAGCCAAAAAGGAAACCCTTTCATTGTTTGCTATTACAAACCCCTTTGGATCTTAAAATCAAATTGATTTCTTTCTTTATTAACCCAAAATCCTAAAAGAAAAATAATATATTTTCACACCTTAGGAATAGGAGAACAATTACATTTATTAGGTTTGAAAGTAAATTTGGGGGAATGTCTTTTGGAACAAGTATTGGGAAATAATTGGAGGTTACTTTCTAATGAATGTGTAAGGTATCAAATTGCACACACACACATATTTTCCATTAAAGTTTAGTTGTCTTTCCTATAAATCCTTCTAAAAAAAGAGAACTGTGAAGGAAGCTAAGTCAATAAAGAAGTGTGATACTTGTAGTAAGGTTTATGGGAGTTTTCATTATATAAAGTTGGGAATGTAAGTGAAGTTGGGAAGTCTTTCATGTGAAGAAAAGAGTGAAGTTGAAATGCTTGCTCTCTTTGTCTCTTGGTGTATTTTACTTATTTAGAAAAACTCAGATGCTTTCATAGCCCAACCACATTACAAGTCTTGATAAGTCTTTGTGATCTTTTATGTGTGTACACTCATGTTGCATATGTGAAGAATAACAAAGCTAAATTAATTGTTCATTATGTGTGAGTGAGAGATTTCAACACTTAATACATTTGAGTGCTTAAGTGAAACACTTGAGTTGAGAGAATTAAGCATTCTTGGATTATGCTAATCAAGTTGTGTTTTACTTGTGTTTTCTTTAAGAATCTTAACCTTGGTATCCTTGTTATGGTATCTTTTGAGGGCACCATTATTAAAATTCAAGTTATTGGTTCAATCTTTTGCAAATCTTGAATTAAAAACACATATTATGGATATATTAGGATGTGATTGTCTCAACCTATGCTTAATGTTCTAGTGTTATTATTTTGTGATGTAGTATAGCTTAGTGTTTATGTTACTTTTGCATGAGGACATGCAAAGCTTTATGTTTGAAGGAGTTTTATATTTGTCTTAAATACTTAATTATTGGATGAATTTTAAGGCAAAAAAATCTTACTTTTCCCTTTACTTAAAGTGATGTTTAACTCAATTTATCTTAGTTTTTGTTAATAATTAATTTCTAGTTATCTAGTGTGTTTAATGATTACATCTTAATATTTTGTCTACTTTTTATAGAATATAAAAGTTAGAATATGAAAAGACTATTTTGGAGCTTTATTTTTTGAAGAAGTCTCTTAAAGAAGAATTTGCTTAGCAAGAAGCGAAGTTGGGTTAAGCCACACTTTTTTGGCTAAGCGAATTAATCCTTTGGTGAATAATTGATTTTGGAGATTGGTTAAGCAAGATTTTGAGGCTAAGTGAAATTCAGGCAAAGAGGAAAAAGGTAAAGTCTTGGCTAAGCGAGGTTTCGTGGCTAAGTGGAAGTTTTGTCTTTTCATGTAATTCACTAAGTGGAATTTCTTGGCTAAGTGAGAGTCACTAAAAATAAAAACCTGGCTTGTGTATATTAAAAGGTTTAGTGTCATTTATGGAATAGATTCTACCTTTCTAAATATGGAACAAAATAAACATTATTGTATAGGATGGAAGCTCTCTCCATGCTCTATATCTTCATCTTCTTCCATTTTTCTTACATTTTACTATTGCTCATGGTCATAAGTAGCTAAGTCCCTCCATTCTTAGGGTTTGATGCAACTAAACTTAAAATCTCTTATATCTTTTGATGTATATATTTAGTTGTTCTTCAATATTAGAGTTTTTTATGATTAATGTGTGTTGTGGAATGATTAACCATCACTTCCTCTTAGGACATGATTGTTGTTGGAAAACATCTTCATTGTCTTGAAATGAAGCAAAATACCCAATAAACTATGTGTCTATTGATGAAACTTAGTTCACTAGCTATCTTGTATCCTTTGTCATAAAATTATTTCATTTCTTAAATTTAAGAGAAATTGAGACTTAATAACGAAACTAAGGCTTTCTTCACCTAAGGGATCAGGGTTAGGAAAACATTTATTGATTGATTTAGTGTTGAGTTCAAGGGAATATGTATTGTATGTCTAAGAGAGAGTGATGATTAGTGAAATCTAACCTTGACAATATTTTTATCATTTGAAAAATTGTTTCTTTTTAGTTTATTTTAGATATAAAACCATAAAAGAGTATTTTTAAGATAAATCTTACTCTATTTTAAAGTTCAAAAGTTCAACCAAATTATTTTTTTATATAGGTTTTTGTGTTGTTTTATAGTTTAGATTGTGATTTTGTAAATTTTGTTAAATTTTACACAAGTCCCTTAGAAAAACTAAACTTAAACTTTCCATTTTACTACTTGTGTGATTGGTACCCTTGTTGAAATGTTTAATAACAACCCACTTCAAAAGGTTACCATAATATTGTTTTAAAGGTAGTGAATATGAAGGTTTGTGGTTTCATTAATTTGTTTCCAAATAGATAAGGGACATCAACTGGATCATGTTTTACATCAATTTCTTATGCAACGACATATTATAGGAAATCTACTCCAAGAAGATAAACTACATGACTTAACATTAAAAGGGAAGGAAACACTAATTGGGAAACAATATACACTCTACACATAAAAATGCTTGGAATGACAGACATGGTTGATAACCCTTATTTGTCAATTAATTCAAGGTACATGTTAGGGCATTGAGTAAGAACACCACGTAAATGAATTTGACATATAGGAGCCAAAAAAGGGTTCATGATAAGTTTTAAATTTAAAGTATTTAGTGAATTATTAATATTTTAAAGATTTTAGTTTTAAAAAATATTTTTAATATGTTTTTTTTTGTGTATGTTGATACAATGGAACGAGTGTATCACAAATTCATTAAGTAACATTGTGAGAGTCTTTCAGCTAAAAGAGTTAAAGTTGGTATTGCATATTGTTTGCATGTATACGATGATATTGAATAAATAACTAATGCAACTCAAGTTGTTCCTCCTCTAAGCCAATAGTTGCCCGATCCATTAGAGAACAATGACATTGGAGCGAATCTTAAGGAAGGACGTGGACTTCATCATCGATTAAGATGTGTTGAACATGTACCACTTCAAATACCACCGCTTTCACAACAACCAAATGATGGGATATTTTATATAACTCTAACACAACCTTTTTTTATTATGCTACATATATGTATGAATCCCAACAACAATTACCTATGAGTACTGCACATGCATCGACATTTGGAGCAAAGAGAGCTTCATTTCAACTTCACTCTTTGTCTCACATGAAAGACTTCCCAACTTCACCTACATTCCTAACTTTATACAATGAAAACCTCCACAAATCTTGCTAAAAGTATCACACTTTTTATTGACTTAGCTTTCTTTGCAATTCTTGTTTTGAAGGATTTATAGGAAAAAAAAACTAAACTTTAATGGAAAAATATATATAGATGTGCAATTTGATACTTTACATGTTCATTAGAAAATCACCTCTAATTATTTCCCAATATTTTTTCTTAAAGAAATTCCCCCAAACTTACTTTCAAACCTAATCAATTCAATTGCTCTCCTATCCCTAAGGTGTGGAAAATATATTATTTTTCTTTTAGCATAGATTACACACCACTAGCATATGAACCTAATATAATAATACCTAGAGTCCCTTTTCACTTCCTCTATCCTTAGCATGAGGCAACTATTTTCTCACCTGCATTTAGAGGCATAATTTTTAACAAAGGTTGTTCCTTACAACCTCTTGGTATGGGATTTAACTTGAACAAAGCATATATGGAAGAAGTTAGTCCTACAATTGATGGTAGACAAACACAAATTGGAGATACTAACAATGAAGTTGATGAGGGGTGGAAACCAAGAAAATGAATATTGTATATTTTTATTTCTAGTATGTTCTGCATCAATTATACACAGCCATTTTGATAATTGTGTTTATCATGGAAGTTTCTAAATGATACTTTAATTATTGATCAAACAAATTGATGTTACACAATAATAAACATAGATTTAAAAAGAAATGAACAACGTACATATAATTAGTATATTTATATTATGGTTCTAATAGGTTTGCAACATGTTAATTGATCTAGGTGAACATAACTTTTGCATTATGTCTTCAATTGAATTTCTCAATATAACATAAAATTCCATAGGTTCAACTAAATGATGTACTTGTGTGATAGTCGTAACATACATGACATCTTTATCATTTTTAACTACAATGGCATCATATACAATTGTTGCATTTTGATTTACCAATGGTTGATGAAAAGAAATTTCATTGACGACTTATCCATCCAAAATTAGTATGAGTTGCTCAATTCTTCTCTTAAGATCTACAAAACTGAAAATGTTATTTACATTAAAGGGTTTTGGTGAATAAAAAAAACTAACTTTGTTTTTAGTAGTGAATATATAGTCATTGGAATAAGAGTTGTCGTCCAATATAATGTTTCCATGATTTTTTTAAAAAAATGAGAGGAGCATCTAATGTAATATTTTTAATTATAAACAAATGGAAGTCATCATTCCAAATGATGCTTCTTGTATTATGCTAGCTTAGTGAAATGACAATATGATTTTTAATGTTTAGCTAATTTGCTATATATTCATCTTGAAGTTACATACATTTTCCAATTGTTTATTTGGTTATTATATTTTGTTCTTTGCATTTCTCTATTACTACATTGTTAATATTTTATTTTTAGTAGAATATTTAATAACTATTTTTTCTTTAAAAATGGATTTTGTTATGACTTTTATTTACTAGAATAGAAGAAAATATATAGGTTTAGAAGGTGTAACATTTAAGGGTGGAAAAAATGTACTCGAATTAATGTTATCGCTAGTTTAGATGATTTGAAAAATAAGATACCTGCAAAATTAAGACTTTCGTGTACTAAACAATTAATAAACTAACTTGTAGATTTTTTATTACTTTGACACCCCCTAGTTACACTATGTTTGAAATGGTTTAAGATGATGATATACATTGTATGATAAATGCATTTCAACAACATTTTATTTTCATTTGTTATTTAGCTTTATGTAGAAATTAACAAGATTGGTTCTTCTTCAATAGTGGTTGAGTCTATCGACATCAATCTATAATTTATCATTGAGATGATAAAGGCTACAAATGACCATGTTGATGTAACTAGCTAAATATTGAATGTTGTTGATGATTTTGTGACAAATTTAAGTGATGATATGGATCATCATGTTTGTGCGAACAACAAAGATGATGATGATGATGATAGAGATGAAAAAAAATGACATTCCATATGAAAATTTGATGGAGTCAACGAAAGGTGACATCAACATCATAGTTCAACAAAACCATCTAATTTGAGGTTAGCATTGTTGGGTTTAAGGTTTGTAGTTAAAATATTGTGAAGGTTAATCGTCTTATATATTCTTTTTTGTATCGACATAAATCATAGAGAACGAGTCATGTGGAGCTTGTCACCCCATTATTCATAGTTTGGATGTATGTGGAAGCTGACATATTGACAATGAGTTTTATGAGTGGTTATGTTTCAACATAAAAGATGATGTCAAGATAGTAGTCACTCATTATTCAATAAGGGTTCACCAAACATATGACATAATTGAAACTAGGCCAACAATTTTGGATTTGAAATGTCCTAGTAAGCAAATTAGGTGCCCTTAGAGGATGAGATCTATACTCTTGTGTAAATTATGTCAATAGACTATAACAAAATGGGGAGGTCGTCATGGATACATGAGTGCAACATCATTGCAAGATCATGTAAAGCTAACCTCAAATATTATTTGCAATTACATTCTAGGTAGAAAAATCTTTACTTATTTTTTAGTTCTTTTATATGGTATTTTTCTAATTACAACACTCTTCCTCAACTTATATAAGACAACAAAAATGTAGGCTTTTCACCAGTTGACCAATTTCTACTCTAATTTGTTCATGCACAGTTTCGTAGAACTCATTTAAGGTAATGTCTTCCTTAACATAAAAATGATTTGTTTCATCACTAATAAATTTGTACCTTTATCTAAAGTAGAAATTATTTCGCCATTGTAATAAACACAAACATAAACATTTGCCAAATTCATTATGAAATTTAAAACTTTTAAAAAATTACCAACCCATAATTTCAATAAAAATATTTAACAAGAAAATAATTTGCAAGTGCAAAAAAGTTCAACACAACATAGTAAGTTTAAAGCGAATTTCAAACTCATTTTATAGACATATAAACTTGAAAAAAAAATACCCACGTTGTACCTAAACACCCATATTTAATTTCCATTCCCACATTATGCACAAGGAAGGATAAAATTTATTTTGCTTATTATAAGCAATTTATGTTAGCACCTCCTGCTTACATAGGACCACTTTAGTCGGTGCCTCCTACTACATTCTCCTCAAGGATCCTTAAAATTTTGTAAAATTATTTCTCATGAAGAGTTATTCAAGATGGCACCTTATGGAGCTTCGGTGGAGCTCCCTTAATTAGCAGTTATTGAGAATTTTACATCAATCTTTTTTTGTTTCTTTTTTAGGGATTTTCAATTTGAAAATCAATACTTTTTAGTTTGACTATCAATATTGTCACACATGAACAATATGTTAGGAGATGGTTTCCAAGGGGGTACCTCTAGAAGAAGCCAAAATAGGTGTAAGAGGTGTCATTTTGAATGGCACCTCCTCTTGCTGATGTGGCAAAAACAACTTCATTTAAGTAAATAGATTTTTTCCTATACTTGTTTACTAAATAATTTTTTAAAAATATTAATTAGGAAACAAAGCCTTCAAATTCACATTGTGCATAATAACCTTGGCTAGTTATGAAAATAATGTGGGAATATGACAACTTGAGGAAATTAAAAGGCCAATATACTAAATTGGGGGGAAAACGTTGATGTTGGAGATTAGGAGGGGTAACCCTTAAGCATTGTGTGTTGAGTACTCGATTTTGAAGTGTGTGATAATGATTGTTTTGATTTTAAAAAACTAAGGATTTTGAATTCTCATTGAGCAAATGAACTCCTAAAGGAGAACACATTTGATGAAATTGGGGATAACCCTAAATAATTTGAAGTTCATTATAGAAAAAGTGAATGAACAATAAAAACACATAATATGAATGAAACAATGAAAAAAATTAATAAATAATAGGAGTTAGAGCCTTGTATATAAATAATTGTGGACGTAACGACGATTCTTACTTATGTGATGATGCGAAAGACTAGAATTTGATGGAAAACATAAAACTAAGAATAGTGAGACGTTTCATGAAACTTTTAAATATAAGTGAATTATGACTACTATTCCTAATAAGATGAAATATATGGTATGGAATTTGTAACGCCTTGAATAAATAAAAACAATAAAATAAAATAATTATGATACTATTAATTAAAATGAGAAAAGTAGCATGTAATGAAAATAAATAATAGGAAATTAATCTTGTGATAGTAAGTATAATTATTCTTAGAATGATTTAGGGTATTATCGGTGTCTTAGAACTTAAATTAAATATTTTAAAAAATTATTTGTTGTTATTAAAATTATTAGAATAATGAAAATTTATTAATTAATTGTTTAGAAAAAATAATGGTCAAGAAAAACTATAGCTATAGGTAACCAATAATGTATAAAATTTATACAAGAGAATAAAATTTGATGGAATATAAGGAAAATAATAAAATAATTTATATATGTATGTGTATATATATATATATATATATAATGAGATTAATTAAATTAAAAATAAAATTTATAAAATATATTGGTGATAAAAAAATAGATTAGAATAAAAAGAGAAAAATATAAATGAATTTTTAAGATTTTTAGAATAATAAAAATCTAGAAAATATTAATTATAAAATAAAATAAATAAAAAGATATATGAATGGAAAAGCTAAAACTAGAAAATTGAAGCTAGGATTCGAACCCAAGTGTGGGGGGAGGGAAAAACACGCCTCTACCATTTATGCTGAGAGCTCGCTAGTGTTAACATAAGGCTGGGATGATATATATGTCATTGCCAATTTAAATAAAAAGAAATGAATGAGTGAAAATCCAAAATTCCCTAGCTAGGGTTTGAGGGAAAATCCAAAATCCAAAATGCCTTAATCGTTGGGACGAGAGTGTGTTCGGTGCTAAATAAATGCACCTTCTAATATTTAAAGATTACCTACGAGGGAGCGAGTGGATTAGGAAGGGCTATGTTGCCCTCTACCTTTATCTACAACTCCCACTCTGCCTTTTTCTCCTTCCTCGAGCCTCTCCTCTCTACAAGCCTGCGACTCCCTCTGTCGTTGTCTCATTAAGCTCTCAATTGCAGGGAATCTCCATTGAAGACCGCTCACATGCTCCTTCGACCAGTATGCCCAACTCCAAGGGAACGAAGGATCTAGAGAGCAACAATAACTTGCTAAGTGTTTTGTTCTTGCTAGAAGACTTCATCTTTACCTGCAAGTGGCAAAACCAACGAAAATGACCCAAGCTCGTCAAAGTTACACACGAAAGGTAGGAAGAGCTCTTGATCCTTTGTTGCTCTATTCATTGAAATTTGAATTTCAAACCTCTGCTTGAGTCTTTGATTGTTTCGTGGATGTTTTGAGTTATTGTTTTTCTTTATTCCCAAACATCCTTCATTGACAATGAACAAACTAAAATCTTATATTAGAAATTTAGACAAAAATTTTGCTTTAAATGATAGATTATAGGTGAGGAATACTACTAGGTGTGTTTCGTTCCTTGATTGATGTTGAAACTATATAGATTCATTTTCTCCTAGCCTCGGGTTAGCAGAGGTGGGGGGGAGAAGGAGGAATGAGGAAAGAAAAGGGAAAGGTAGGAGATGGGCAGAAGAGAGGAAAAGCAAAAGAGAAATAGAGAGAGGGAAAGAAAGAGAGAGAAAGAGAGAGTGAGAGTGAGAGTGAGAGAGAGAGAGAGAGAATGAGAGAGAGAAAGAGACATAATATATATATATATAATAAATTAAAATAAATAAATGAATAAATAATAATAATAATAATAATAATAACAACAAGAATAATAATAATAACTAATAATAATGCATAGTTTACATAGAACAAATTTAGTTAAACATTAGTCAAAATTAAAACTAGTATAACTTAGTCAATCTTAATTAATAGGAACATGACCGATGTTAGAAAATAATTAAACTCTTTACTTGTTTTCTCAAATACTTTTATCTTTGTATTTATGTTCCCTTGCTTGATACATGATTTTGTATAAATTTACTATTGGTATATTAAGGATTAGAGTTGAGACTTGAAGTTGTTAGATCTAAATACCTTGCCTTTTTTTACTAGAGAAGAGGAATTTTATGTTGAGACGTGCTCTGATAAAAGACTTGGTCACAAAGTTGAGACATGTTCTAAGACAAGAGTCTACCTAAGAGTTGAAATGCTATTTGATGACTTATGTTGTGTCGATACCTGAAACAAAGACCTGGGCATAGAGGTGAAGGAGGCAATTATGACATTATCACATGTGAGAATTAAGACTAGAGTATTGCACGGGTTGACGATAGTAGATACCTAAGGAATGTTTGTAGGCTCTTAGTAAGTCCTTGGAGGTAGTATAAGGTGTCAAGTTGTGAGGGCTCTAAGATCAGAGCGATTCACACAAGTAGCTTGACGTCTTCGATAGAGCGAAGCATTACCATGATTTGGTTGAGAGTATCTTGATTTGTTGTACCAAACAAGGTATATACTCCCAATTGTCACCCAATAAGCAAACCTTAGATTAAATAATGCGTTTCGTGTAAGTCCTCTTGGAGATATAAGTTTTAGAGGGATTGAGGGACCCTAAAATATGATTAGTAGAATAGATTAGTAGGCACGATGCATTGAGGAGAGAGTACGTGAATGTAGGTATATTTTTTTCTCATCATTCCATGTTTGTGTGTGCTTGAGGGTGGATGGCTCGCTCCTACAATCCTCACTTTTCATATGAAGATGTCAGATTAGTTGACTTTCAAGCGTTATAGGTGGCTCCTAGTATAGTGATGAAAACTGTCCTTAATAATTAGAGATGACTTTCTAGCCGACGAGACGATAGTAGATATGCACCTGATGGATTTTGAAATCTTGAAGATTACATGTAGACTTTTGTGATTGACTACATACCATTTTGTATATTTTAAATTATAGTTGTAATGAATGCAAAAACTTCTATTAGTAAGGAATTGATGATTTGTAACTCTATTAACTCGTATTGTTTGTATATCCAAATTTGTATGTTAACTATACTAGTCTATTCAGTTTCACTTTATGGTATGAATGTTGACATATTTGTGGTTTGTATACTATCATAGTTTATTTTATTTTCTTACTCAAAAATTGATTTTAGAAAGATTGATGAAAATTATTTTGCATTTAAATTAAGAACAGTTAAACATGGTTTATTTACAAAAAAGGCGTTTAGTAAATTTCAAAAAATTTCAAGAATTATTTCTATAATAAAAAAGGTGTTACAAATTTTGTGATATTGAAAATGATGAATTATTTTACATTCTAGTGAGGATGAACAAAAGAAGGATAATTCCTTTTCGATGGGTTGTACAAAGATAACGAAAACAAAGATGTTTGAGATGAAATGAGATGTAATAAAAATATATTAGCCCATCGAGGTGATGTACTAGTAGGTGAGTGAGGTCTAATGACACTTTGGAATGTGTCGTTAACGATGAGACCATATGTTATGTTATTGACATCAAATTTTGAGCCATTAAGATAATGGGAGGGAGATTTTAGTCTTTGTATGTATACTAACGAGTATACAAGATGGCCTCCATTGTGTACTAGGTGCATGGAAGGTCACACAAACTCATAGTTCATAAAACTAAATAGGGGAGAAGGGGTAAGTTGAGGAGGCAACCCTTGAAGCCTTAGAGATGACACGACATATTAATACCTAATGGATGAATTAGATCGCGAATTGATGAATCTTGGAAATGACTGACATTGAGTTGTGAAGGGTTTCACATTAAGTTGACTTGACAATCTCGACTAAAGTGAGATAATTCTAATAAGTGATAACCCTACTAAAGTATTGAGATGAGTGCAAACTTTCAGTAAGTCGTTCGACTTAAAGTAAAACCATTGAGATTTTAGGTGTTTTAGTGACAACAAATTTGTATAAGTTTAAACTAACATTTTTATTTTGGGATATGTGATTTGTGAGAGTATTGTTTAGGATGGTAATGTTTGTGTTTGCAACTTAAGGGTCTTATTTGCTAGTTTAGGTGAGGAGGAAGACTCATTGATACATCCTTTTTTTAGATGGAAGCTAGTTTTTCAAAATAATAGACAACAATGAAATAAATTGACTACTATAAACGTTAACGACGTGAATTAAATAGTTTAAGTAAAAAAGATTCTCTAAGAATGCTTCAAAGTTCTAATGGAAATATGTGAATTAAACTTTGTCAACTGACTACTATGAGTTTTAGTCTTTTATTGTCTAAAAGAGAGTAGATTAGATCCTTGTTTTATAACATATCATTCTCTTGTATGTGACTCGAATGTATTACATATTGAATTTCAAGAATACAAACATGTTTTTTTGTTGGTAAAATTTAATAGTTTAATTATAGAAATGATTAAATTTAAGTGAACTTTTATTATGTTTTAATGATATTTAGGGACCCAAGTATTTTATTAATTAATTTGTTTCTTTAATAATGATATTTTCTTAATATTTGTCTATCAGGTGTAATTATTACATGTATGCAAACAAAACACTTTTATGATTTAGAGATTCATCAATATATGATGTTTTCAAGTTAAGTAGTTTTATCAAAATTAATCATATTAATAGATATTTTAAAACTAATGATAAGTTAACGAAGATAAATTTATTTTGGTAAATTCAAATAATATTATTTTATTTAAAAGCTAAAGGGTGAAAAATAATTATTTATATATTTAAAGGTTATTTTCAATTGTCAAGTTTCAAATTACTCTACAATTTTTAAAAATAATAAAAAAATTCATTATAATATTTAAAGGATATTAAACCTATTATGGACACAAAACAATGCTTTATGTTTTTCTCGTTTCTCTTATTCGTTTCCATAGAAAAAAATAATATTTCTCATTTGAGTATTTCTTTTTATTCTTGAGGATCACATGTTCCCAACTTCATAATACATCTTTTTTTTTTTATGTATAGCAATAATGGAATTTAAATTTAAGATCTCATCCAAATTGTCTAAGTTCATAATACACCTTAAATATAAATTTGCATTCTAATTTTAAAAAAAAATCAAACAAAGAAAAATACAAAAATAATTATGAATTAATATTTTTTTTTTAAAAAAAACATGAAAATAGGTAATTAAGAAATCACTTAATTATCACCTTATTAACCTTGAATATCTCTCTTCCACGTCTTTACTAAGGAAAATATATTATTGTTAAAAAGAACAAAACACGTGACTCATCTCTACTCTTTTATTGAAAGAAAATTTACATGATAAAACAATCTCCTAGATTATCGCAAAAAAAGTTAAAAATAAATGTAAAAGGTCAAATAAAACCCAATAGTAGTAAAATAATAAATAAGAGAAAACTTAGACGTAATTCTATAAAAAAATTAATGTTATTTTCTAATCAAAATTAAAATTTTAACTTGCTAATCAACATTAACATTTAATAAATTTTTTTATTAGATGAATTATTGAGATAAAGTTGCAATTCTATAAAAAACACTTATAAAAATATTTCTAAATTTTATAATTATCAGGTAAGTAAAAAATGCTAATACCATTTTTTTATTAATACATTTTTAATTATTAATTAAAATTTGTTAAAAATTTTAAAATTACATAAAAAATAACTTATATACAATATTATGGGTGTTGATACAATTATTTAATTAGATTTAGAATTTCACTTTTATAATATGTGTAATAAAAGACTTAATTATATGTTATTGTATATTTTCAAAGTAAAATTTTCAAATTTAATAAAAGAATAATATCAACTCATCAAGACATAAATCAACTAGAGTAAAATATTTTAATCTAACAAAAAATTTTGAATTTAAATCATGAATATGTAGATACATGGAATACTTCAAAGAAAAACTTTTCTTTTCATAATGATCTTATCTCACCAAGTTCTGTCTAATTATATAAGCCTCATCCATTATTTAGTAAATTTTATTTAATAATTTTATTCATAATTTTATAATTTTTAATATACTTAAACTAAAAAATAATAAGAGATGAAAGAATGCATTGGTCACACTTCTCATTTGTCATTCATTAGATATCACATCATAAAGCAAATTAGGAAATCGCTTAGCGCATATCTCACGACCAAAAAATTTACGCAACGGTCAAATGTAATGAAACCACCCAAGAATCGCATTGCTTCCCAAAAGTCCCTGTAATAAAATCGCAGGCGAGGCGTCACAGTCACTTCCTCTCTTCACACAAAAAAAAGTGTCACCCCTCACCCCACCCAGCCCAACCCTCACCTTAGGGTTCCTCTGTTATTCTTCTCCTTCTCTTTGTAAACCCTTAGAAAAAATTTGGCATTCCCCAAAACAGCCTTCTTGCCCCGCATGGCTAAAACGAGGCCAGGCAAAAAGGACTTGGACTCATACACCATAAGAGGAACCAACAAGGTCGTCCGAGGTAACACACTAGCACACACCACCCCTTCTGCGTTTTGTTGTTAAAAACGGTCCCTTTCCCCGTTTTCGTGGCTGCCCATGATGTCGTTTTAAGGTGGGGCTGTCGTTATTAACAAGGTTTGTTTTTGGTGGCGTAGCTGGAGACTGTGTTCTGATGCGGCCCTCGGACACGTCAAAGCCCCCTTACGTGGCGCGTGTGGAGAAGATCATGGAGCAGTACAACAGGAGCAACGTGAAGGTGCGTGTGAGGTGGTACTACAGGCCAGAAGAGTCGATTGGGGGTCGCAGACAGTTCCATGGGGCCAAGGAACTCTTTCTTTCTGACCACTATGATGTGCAGAGTGCGCACACCATCGAAGGCAAGTGCGTAGTGCACTCTTTCAAGAACTATACTAAGCTTGAGAATGTGGGTGCTGAGGATTACTATTGTAGATTTGAGTACAAGGCTGCCACTGGGACTTTCACCCCGGACCGTGTTGCTGTGTGAGTTTCACTGTGAAATGTGTTTTTTGGTCTCTCAAATTATTGAGAAAGTTTAATTTTATTCCCGTTGAAAATGAAAATTAAATACATTTTCTTTTTAGTTTTTCCATTTTAACAAAAATGCAAAATACATGCCTTTAGTCTCTATAAAATTTTAGTATGTTTTTAATCTTTACATTTTAACTTACACACATGTTTTTAGCACAACAATTTTGGAAATGTATTAAATTTTTATTTTTATAGGGAGTAAAATTGAATTTTGAGGGACTAAAACCATGTTTTATCAATTTTTAATATAACTTTGTAGGGTTATTGATTGTGAGGATGGGGATTTTCGGTTTTAGGACTAATGAGGTTTTTTCTTTTTTTTCTTTTTTTTTTTTCCTTTTTTGGTTTGTGTTTTGAAGGTATTGCAAGTGTGAGATGCCTTACAACCCGGATGATCTAATGGTACAATGTGAAGGGTGCAAGGATTGGTAAGATTCAGTGTAATCTGCTTTACTTTGTTCGCTTTTGTTGTCTTTGGAGTTTGGATTTTGCTTTTTATTTTTTAGGTATTTGATTATGTATGTGGAATTTAAGCATTAGATGTTATTTACTGGGTTGAAGGGATTATGTGATTCCAGCATCTGTAGAATGAGCGTCCTAAAGGTCAATTTTGGTAGTAAAATGAGATGGGGAATGATTGTGATTTGTGACAATTAGGAGCTCATGGAAATGGAAGATGTTTCCCATGATCCAATAATGATTCTAAAACTCTTTTAAAAAACTCTATCTTGGCCTATGCATATGTTTTGCAAGTTGGTCTTGAAAAGCATTTTACTCACACAGTTAAAAAATGGAACTAAGAAGGAAAAAGTGAATATATAAAGGATTGTACATTTACTTGTGAGCTACTCACAGCTAAAAGTTCAGTGGCTGAAGAATTTTATCTCTGGCTGAAAGTGCCAATGTGTTTGTGTGTGGCTGTTGCTATCATGACTATGGGTTCAGTTGTTTCTTTAATCTAATATAAATTGCATGATGTAGAGGCTTATTCCATATGTTGATTGGTTTCAGAGTAGCTATGAAAATTCTATTTAGTTATGTTTTTTTATATTGATGTTTATGAAATACTGGGGATGTAAATTTTAGTGCACTCACAGCATCAACTACAGCCTTGTTGACATCACTTTTCTATTAACTGTGAATGAGTGTTTAGTTGTTCAAGAATCATTCTATTGTGGATTTCCATATCTATTGATGTCGCTATATGTTTTATGGCACACATATTTCAATCTTTTTAGGTTTTATGTAGGTACCATCCTGCTTGTGTGGGCATGACTATTGAAGAAGCAAAGAAACTAGACCATTTTGTATGTTCCGAATGTTCATCTGATGATGATATGAAAAAACCCCAAGCTACATTTTCTGCATCACCGGGAGCTGATGACAAGGTGACTTTTTGCATCAAATACCTAATAATAACTACTTTGTTCTTGTTAAAATAAAAGAAATTGAGGGATAATTAACTGAGAACCGTGTGTTTGAATACACAGCTGATGCATGTTTATATAGATTTATTACATTAATTATACATAAATAGAGAATATTCTATTTCCTCTACATCAAATATTATGTGCCTATAAAGTACAATTATTAATAAATCAGAATATTATATTCTGATTTTCAATACTCCCCCATAAGCTGAAGCTTACTAAGTTCTTCGCTTATTACAAGAAATTAATTTATTCCTTGTAAATAAATAGAGTATAAAAAAAATTAAGCTTCACCAAAAAACAATAATTTGAAAAGCAACTTAGGGATGCTGGAGAAGCTGGAAAGGAGTGCTAGAAAATAGCTTAGACAAATAACTAAAATCATCATCAACATGATAGAAAATTCATGACAAACAAAACAAAGTTTGTTCTTCTTGAAACCAAGTTTCAAACCAATAATGATAGAGACCCAAATTATATAAACTTGAAACAAGGTCTACTGCTTCTAGCACAAAGACAAAACAAATACATTTGAGACATAATCAAGACTAGTGCACCTTGGACATAGATAAAACTAGTGCATTTGGGACATACACGGGGCTAGTGGATCTAGGACAAAGACAGGGCCAGAGCATCTAGTACAAAGATAAGCCAGTGCATTTTAGAGATAGATAAATCAAAAGGTTCCAATCATCATAGTGATGATGTTGTCGAAAAAATCGCTAACAACGTGATAGTGCTTGGCAACAGGGGTCAATGATTGAAAAGTTCTTCGATGAAAGTAATCTGCAGATCATGGGTGCTTATCTTTGCCTTGGCTTTAACATATAACCTTCGTTATTTTTAATTGTTGTACTCTTGTTTGACGAACATGTTCTCTTTTGCTAATCATTCTGAATGTATTGAAGGTTGCAATTATTTTGTTTTGAGATATAGATTTATCAATGATGTTTATTCTTGTGAGCCTTTGCTATATTGATCCATATATGATTATCATACACATTCACTGTGGTTGATGCTTTTCTTCACCAAATTAATCTGAATACTTTTTTCCTTTGTTTTTCCACTATATATATATAACTCTCATCTGCATTTTTTGAGGTATGTCAATGTATGTTCAAATTCTTGGTGAGTCCTAAATGTGGTATTATATCCACAATTCAAAAGATAAATTTGAAATTATAAAATCTGGTGTTGCCATCATTGAAAACTAATAATAGCCAGATGAAAGAACACACTTAGCAAGGCAATTTTTATTAAAGAAAAATATTTGTGGTGATGAAATGGAATTACAGGTAAAATACAAAAAGCTTGAATTCTAAAATAATGAAACTCATTCTCAAATGGTGGACCCAAACACTGGTAAGGAAATTACCTTATAGGTGATCTCATTTCCATTAGTATTTTACTTTGGATCAGTTACCAAAAGTTTATGTTACAAAGAAACTTCTTCATTTTGTTTACAAATTCACAATTTAAGTGTTATAAAACTAAACTTTCTTCCTGTATGCCTCTTGCAATGTGCTGTTGACTAAATTTTGACTTGGCTGTTCTGCTCATAATTTTAATAATATGTACCTTGGAAAATCAGCATCTTCTTTCAATTTGTGGAGGGTATACATGTAGGCATGCTATTTTATTTTTTTCATCCACTATCATAAATTTTCAGAACATTTCTTAAAACTTGATACTTGTATCAATTGCTATCAATTTTTTGGGGGGTTATGGGAGCTGGCACAGTGGGGTTGTTATTGCTGAAGTTTGTATTTTGATCCTCATCATACCTGTTTTAGAGTTTATGGTAGGCTGAAATTAACATGGGGCTTAGATTGGTGATTATCCTTTCACTGATCTTTATATTCATTCATTCAATTATTTTGCCTCAGATATGCATTTAGATTTGTTGTTAGTTCTTTATAAAATATTTTTGTGGTTCAACTAGCCTCTGGAAGAATATATATCAGAAGTGAACATAAGGTCTCTAATGTCATGACATGACCATTACTTATGGGTTAACAAGCCTCTGCTTTGAGTTTCTTACTGATAAATGTAAGTGGGTAAACCTGTAAATTGTCAAGAAACCAGCAAAACACACAACAGAAAGAATACCAAAGAAAAAACAGAAACAGAAAGTAATTCAAAGCAGATTAAAGAAGATTAACAAAATATATACATGGTCTAGTCGTAAAGACCTACTTCCACGGGAAAAGGAGTAAAACAGTTCCCTATGAGATGAAAGAACAGGATTAACCTTATATCACCACTGTTGAGAAACAGAAAAAATAAGAACCCACGTCCTTCACTCTATTTTCACACATCCCTTGATCTCCCGTCTTTCTCATAATTTTTCTCAATCTCAGAGAATTACATGGAGTGAAACCTCTCTCCTTTATATATCTTCCCTTAGAATAACTCCTAAGCTAATATATAGACATTAGGTACATGCCCATAAAAGGTTAACTCCCGAACAACACCTCTATCATAAGTTAGTTTTATGGCCAATAACTAACTAATAGAGAAAAAACTGAATGCAACCACTTGTAACGGCTTGCAATTGATTTTGAGACACTTTAACAATTCTCCTCGTCTCTAAATAAGAGAACTCCCTTCACAGCTTTGCTCCCTCTCGAAAACTTTTACTTTTCACAGAAACCAATCAAGTCCAAGCATTGCTTGATCTTGGATAGAGGTAGAGACTTGGTAAAAGCATCTGCAGGATTATCCTCTATTGCAACCTTCTCAACCAATATTTCCTTGGTTTCAATTACATCTCGAATGAAATGTAGTTTTACATCTATGTGCTTAGATGTCTCATGATAAACTTGATGTTTTGAGAGATGGATAGCACTTTGGATCACAAAAATACCGTAACACTGTTTTGTGCTATTCCAAGTTCACCAAGCAAGCCTTTAATCACACGGCTTCTTTAACAGCTTCTGTGAGAGCTATGAATTTAGCTTAAGTTGTTGAAAGAGCAACTACTGACTATAGGACAGACCTCCAGCTGACAGTGGTACCAAATAAAGTGAAGACGTAACCAGATAGGGACTTCCTTGTGTCAATATTTCTAGTATAATTAGAGTACCCCTTGATTGGCTCTTCATCTTGTTGCACCCTTTTCAACCTCAAACCAGAGGACAAGGAACCATTTAAGTACCTTAAAATCCATTTCAATGCTCCTCAATGAGTTGGTCTAGGATCTGCCATGAACCTGCAAACCATATTGACAACATATGCCAAGTATGGTCTGTTGCACACCATGCTATACATGATACTTCCTACCTCACTTGCATATGGAACTGAAGTCATCTTATCCCTTTCTTCATCTGTATTAGGACTATGCTTGACTGACAACTTATTGTGTTGCCCCAATGGAGTTGTAACAGGTTTAGACTCATGCATCCTAAAATTTTCAACAACTTCATATAGCCTTGTTGAGATAAGAATAATTCCCCCTTCAACCTGTTTCTGCATATGTTTATTCCAAGAATTCACTTAGCTTCCCCAAGTTCTTTCATTTCAAATTCAAAATTTAGTTCTGACTTGAGTCTGTCTATAGCATCCTTTCTTGAGCTTGCCTGGAGTATATCATCCACATAAACAGTAGATAAAGAAGTACCTCTCCATCATTTTTTAGAATATAAACACAACAATCATAGTTGCACCTTTGAAATGCCATTTGCATCATGAAGTCATCAAATCTTTTATACTATTGCCTAGGACTTTGCTTTAGGCCATATAAGGACTTCTTTAGCAAGCAAACCTTATTATTCCCCTTAGCAAAGCCTTGCATATATATGGTTTCCTCACGGTCTACATGAAGAAATGCAGTTTTGACATCTAATTGCTCTAATTCAAGGTCAAATTGATAACTATGGACATTCTGATAGAGCTATGCTTGACTACAGGTGAGAAAATTTCTTTGAGATGAATCCCTTAAAGTTGAGACAATCCCTTAAATTTTTTTGAATATCCATTTGCAACCTGCCACCCTTTGATGTTTGGGTAGATCAACTAGAATCCAAGTCTTGTTTTTCTCAAGGGAATGCATCTCTTCAGTCATTGCTGCCAACCATTCTTCACTCTCTTTACTGTCCAAAGCTTCTCTAAAACTACTAGGTTCACTTCATTGTATTTCTTCACCAACATTCAGTGCATAATAAATGAGATCAGCTTGTCCATATCTCCTTGTAGGCACAATGACTCTTCTTGTCCTGTCTCTAACCAGGTTGTAGTCATTAGCCACTGGTTCAAGTTATTGGTCGTTATTTACTTCCTTTATTTGAGTTCTATGTTCATTCTGTTGATGAATGGGTAACTCCACCTCAACTTGAGCAATAATCAGAATAATGCTCTTGATTGCTAGTAGCTTGTAATTGGTCTTTAGACTTCATGGCCATTTTGGTTTCATCAAAGACAACATCTTTGCTAATGTTGCATTTAGGTTCACCAGGTTCCATTCTCCATAGTTTGTATCATTTTATTCCAGGAGGGTATCCAATAAAGGCACATCTTATTGCTCGAGCCCCAAGCTTATATTGCTGGACATGAGCATATGCTAAAGCACCAAACACTCAAGATTGAGTAATTTGCAGGTTTTTGAATCCATAATTCCATAGGGCATCTATTGATTAAGTAGACAGTAGTGGCAGCAGCTTCTCCCCAAAAACATTTATGTAATCCAACACTTAACAACATGCATCTGACCCTCTCCACAATTGTTCTATCCATTCTTTCTGCCAATCCATTATTTTGAGGAGTACTAGCAACTGTCCTGTGTCTTTGAATACCTAATTTCCTGCAAAACTCATTAAATTGCTCTGAAACAAACTCTAGGCCATTGTCAGTTCTTAAACATTTTAATTAGGTTCCCATTTGAGTTTCTATTTGAGTGTGTCATTCCCTAATTTTGTCAAAAGTATCACTTCTATTTTTAAGAGTAAAGATCCATACTTTCCTAGAATAGTCATCAATAGCAGTAGAAAATAAGAACAGCCTCCATGAGCCATGGTTCTTGCTGGAACCTAGAGATCAGAATGAGAATATTCAAAAGGTCTATTTATGGTATGCAAGCCTATCCCAAAGCTAATCCTTTTGCCTTGCCCAATATGCAGTGATCACAGAACTCTAATTTCTCTATTTTACCACCATTTAATAGATTTTGTTTTGCTAATTCAAGTAAGCTCTTCTCACTAACATGTCCTAGGCTCATATGCCACAATCTAGTTGTATCACACTGATTTTGACTAGCTACAGGCTCGAGCTATAAAGTAGAATCATCTAGGATATACAAACCATTTCCTTTTATTCCTTTAGCAATAACCATAGAATTAGTAGAGATTTTCATAATGCCGTGCTCAATTTGTATAGTGTATCCTAAACTATCGAACATACTATTGGATATCAAAGTTCCTTTTAAGTTTAGGTACATACCTTACACTAGACAGTAATGTTTCTTGGCCATTGAACATCTTTAATCCAATTGATCCTATGCCTTGAACCTTACATGGCTTGTTATTTCCCAGAAACACCACTCCACCTTCTTTGATATTTAGGAACTCAAAGTAATTCTTTCTTTGGACACATGAAATGTACAACCAGAATCCATTACCAAATCCTTTTCAATCTCAAAATTTGAGACAACCAGGACCCTCTGCGGTTTCATATCCTGCAGTAGCAATGTCAGCATCACCTGATTCTTGATTTTTCTATGGGTCCTTGTTTTTTTTTTTTTTTTTTTTCAAGGAATTCCTTTTTGAAGTGTCCTTTCTTATGGCAGTGAAAGCATTTAAACTTGCTTTGAGACTGGTTTCTGGATTTAGATCTTGTCTTTGTTTGATTTGAAATTTCTTTTCTCTGATCTGCCTCACATAACATTCAAACCTTCTGCATTATTTTCAGTTTTCACCTCCTGTCTTTTCTGAAGCTCCTTTGTTCGAATTGAGGACTGTACTTCATCAAGTGTGATGGAGTTGATCTCTTCCAAACAAAATAGCATCCTTGAAGTGTTCATATGAGTTTGGTAGAGCATCAAGAAGAATAAGTGCCTTGTCTTCATCGTCTAATTTCACTGCAAGATTCTCTACTCTAGGTCATCCACAATTTTGAAGTCAGCAAATTGATTAGTGACTGGTTTATCCTCAGTTATTTTGAAAGAAAACAATTTTTGCTTCAAGAAAAGTCGATTTACCAAAGATTTTGTCATGTATACTGATTCCAGCTTCAACCATATTAGCTGCAGTTGGTTATTGTAGCACTCTGAGAGCTTTGTCTCCAAGACACAATTATAGTGCTTTTAGCTTTTTCAATTAGATCTTTTCTTTCTCGGTCAAACATGTAGGGAGGTTAGCTACACCCTTTAAAGCATCACCCTGCCCTTGATGTACTAGGACTACTTGCATCTTGATCCTCCACAGACCAAAGTCATTGGACCCAGAGAATTTCTCTATGTTGAATTTGTTTGATCCCATTGTTAACCGTCCTCTCCAAGATTCCCATAGACAGCTTCAATTGTAAGTGGGTAAACCTGTAACTTGACAAGAAACCAACAAAACACACAACAGAAAGAATACCAAAGAAAAAATAGAAACAGAAAGTAATTCAAAGTAGATTAAAGAAGAGAAGAAAGAAAATGAACACAAGATATATGTGGTTCAGTCTTAAAGACCTACATCCACAGGAAAAGGGGAGTAAAACAGTTTATTATGAGATGAAAGAACAAGATTAAGCTTGTACAACAGAATCCCCTTGGTCCTTGTATCACCATTGTTGAGAAACCAAAAAACAAGAACCCAAGTCCTTCACTCTATTTTCACACATGCCTTGGTCTCCCATCTTTCTCACAATTTTTCTTCTCAATCTTAGAGAATTACATGGAGTGAAACCTCCCTCCTTTACATATCTACCCTTAGAATAACACCCAAGCTAACATATAGACATTAGGTACATGCACATAAAAGGTTAACTCCAAACAACACCCCTCTCAGAAGTTAGTTTTATGGCTAGTAGCTAATTAATAGAAAAAAAACTGAATGCAACCACTTGTAACAGCTTACAACTGATTGAGACATTTGAACAATAAATATATAATTTTATATCACCTAGTACCATTATATTAATTTTAAGTGATCATTAAGCTGGTTCTTTAATTAACTAGGTTTACAAATTTCTATGCAAGATATTTAATTCATATTTGGATTCTAATTAAATCAAACGATTTTGTAAAAAAAAAAAAATCAAATGTTTACCAAGATATGTTGAGGTTATAAATTCAAGACTACATGCAAAAGTTTGTTCGTTGTCACTATTGTGTAAGTTATTTAAGTTTGATCAGCCTTCACAGTTTTATAAATATCCACTATTGTGTATATAAGTTGGAGGGACGACTCATCCTATGAGCTAGTTTTTGGAATTGAGTTAAGTTTGTCACCCACATTTCTAATATGGTATCAAAGTCTATTGTGATTTGTTGTTGGGTTTATCATCCCATCTGTTATCTAGCCGCAATCAGACCACCTATAAATATTCAATCTTGTAAATTTTACACTCGATGTCCAGTATTCAATGTGAAAGGGGTGTGTTGGAGATCTCACATTGACTAGTGATATGGTCAATATAATATTTATAAGTGAGAGACAATCCTCATTTTGAGCTAGTTTTGGGATTAAGTTAGACTTATAACTTATATTTCTAATAGTTACTAACTTGCTTTTAGAATAAAAACATTCGAATATAAATAATAACACTTTAAAATTAATTTTAATGAAAATCAACTTTGCAAATACTCAAAATACACTTAATCTGATATGCATAGTGGTAAGTGTCTTATGGTAGGTAACATTTTCAGTGGTGATTTTGTAAGATTTTTATGAAAACAATTTTGAAATCTTGGGGCTGTTGGTTTGAGAAGACATTTGTTTTATATTATTGTTTCACTTCTGATTGCACAAATGTCACTATTTACACTGTTTCCTATTTTTAAAAGTAAGCATAGGAAAAAAATGAAAACAACTTTCTGATATGTTTTATTTTTATTCTGTTTTCACTGTTTCATGTACAAACTTTTGAAAACAGTAAACAAAATAAAATAGAGGCACTATCATCTAATGATGATTACCGTAAAAGTCATATTAATGATGATTTTTAATTAGTTGATTGTATAAAAGGTTTTACTCGACAATGCATAATCATTAAATTAAAATAAAAATAATGACATTTTTGTAATTAAAAATGGAATAATTTTGTTTTTACTCAAACCAAAAGGGGTCACAAAATAATTGATAGACAGCTGATTCATTGTTTTGCTACTGTCACATTATGGTATTAGAATTCAAATTTTGAATTTGCAGGTGGAGCCCAAGCGGCGGAAGAGATGACCATAATGAGGTAGTAACCATGTGAGGCGTGACTCTTGCTGAATTTGGCTGGCTCTATGGTAGCTTTTGTGTGTTGAATAGCTTCTTCTAGAGGCTATTGTAAACATTTTATGTATTTGACTCAGCTTATGTATCTATTCGTGTTAGATTTTATTATGACAATGATCATGCATGCATATTTATGGACGTTATTGACGTTATTATCTATGTTTGCATTGCACGACCGATCTTATACAAGTGAGCGTTAATATTCAATCCTAGTTATCATTTGGATGTAAGGATGGAATGAAAGCAAGAAATTTCAGTTTTTTTCAATATATATGTACAGATTATGAATTGATTATGATAGTACAAATGTACAATGCATTTCCTATTCTCCGCCCCATTACGTAATTTCTCTTTGATTTTTTTGCTCCACTTTATTTCGATGAACTTATTATTTTATTAAACCAAGATTACCATTTTAGTACGAATATATGGTACAAGTTAGTTTAATGGTAGTTTTCTTGTCGTGGAGACTTGTTTCATTTTCAATTTTCTGAATGGCTTGCTTGCTTTACGTACTTATCATGTTTATTAATAAAGTTATATACAGTGTGCCTTCTATTTTATGAGAATAAAAATTAAGTTATGGACAACGAATGAATTGAAATTAGATAATTTTATAAAAAAACCTATAACATTAATTAACTTTACATCCTTAATAATGAGATTACTAATAAAAAAATGTAATTATTCATGATCTCAGAAAATGTGTTAGAGTGCATTAGACTTCACATTGAAGTGTAGTGTTAGAAACTTGAAGAGGGAGAGGAGCTAGATGATAATAACTACAAGTTTAAAATAAAAAATGTATACGTATATATCCACAGATGATTTATTTAGGGAGAAAACAATTAATATTTTTTATTTTTTGAATTTTTATGTATCATCTTTTTTAATCTTCTCTAATGATTAGATGTTAAAAAAAATTGATACATTAAAATAAAGATCATAATCTTTTTATAATAATTATATATATTTTTATATAATTATGTATTTATTTGTTATATATTTTTATTTCTATTTCATATGTCTAGTGGTATCTATATATTGGATCATCTATATTAAATGATGTCTTATAAATTTATATATTTTTATTTTTATAAGATCATTTTAATAGAGATAAAAT
>JAMLFT010002441.1:0-25529 GCA_026544285.1 Pachyrhizus erosus | reverse complement strand
TATTATTACTTAAAAAAAAATAAATCAACGTAAATTTAATATTTTTTAAAACAAAATTTCCTTAATTAAAAATGTAATTAATTATTTTCTTCAATTTTAATATAATTATATTTAATATGCCATTAAGTATGTAAAAAAATAAAAACAAACTACATGAAACGTATTGCTTTTCTCTACTCATATTTTTGTATCAGCAACTTTTCTCCGTTCAAGTAATTACATGCTTCCAATTATAGCTTGTGGATTAATAATATCTTGCTTTTGGACGAAGGGTAGCGATCGGTTTTGACATTATCAAAATGGTCCAAAAGGTGACATTAAAAAGGAATTCCATAGCATCAGGAACAAGAATGTTTGCTTAGATTTGGGCCTAAATGATATGGCATTGTTAGGTGAGATGCTCGTCGGGCTATTAGCTTATTTTAGTTTGATGTTACTGATTTTGTTTTATTCGTAATCTTGGCTTATGCATTACTCATACGTAACTATTTTTATCTCTCCTATTTTTTGTTTTTATTTCAAGGTTACAGAATATATCTAGCTAGATTCAGTATATATTCTTAAAATAACCAAAAAAAAAAAAAGAAATTAAAATTTACAATTTGTGCAGATATAAACACGTACATGCCATCAGTAAATACAATTCTAGCTGGCTGTTACCTGGTTAACACTATTCAGGCAGTGCTAGAATTTTGTTAATAACATCTAGCTAGCTTAAAACATGTTATTTGGTTAAGATCGATCATGGCTACTTCTATTTTAATAAAAAATTTCATAAAAATAAATTATGATTAACTACATTTTTAACCTTTAAACTTTTTTAAATTTTAATTTTTAAATAGATATTTAATTAGTTAAAATTTTTAATTTTTTTTCCATAATAACTTTAATTTTTTACTGTTAGAATGGATTATTAAATAAAAACGTCATTTATCATGTGTTATTAAAAAAAAATAATTAAAAATTGATATATGACAATTTTAGAAATCATCGTATCATCCTTTAACAGTACACTTTAATAATAAATATTAAAAATTATGATAAAATAAAACTTTAAAATTTTTGATCATTTTAATGTTTATTTAGAAACTAAAAATCAAAATTTAAAATTTTTTTAATATCAAAAACTTAATTAACTGAATAGATTATATTCATCTTTTTTATAATAAAATAATAAAAAAGTCTTCGTACTCTTTTTTTTCCACCATATTATAAATGTAAATTATTTATTAATTTTATAATAATTATTTTTTTTTAAAAGTAATTATTTATTTTTAATGAAATTTTCTCTATTAAACACAATTTTTTCGTTCCCAAGATATTATATTATACTCAAACCAACATTCAAGGCCCGCCCACATTATGCTTCAAGAATCTGGTAAAGTGGTTCGTTATTCATATTTGTCTTGTGAAGTGGTTCGAAGTTGCTTAAGATATTGATATATGACGTACGGTGAACTCCACAAATAAAAGTATAAACCAAAAACTTGCTATTATAAACTGATAAAACAATTAGTTTTAATTAATAATGAGAATCCCTAGATCCTAATAATTTATAAGAGTATATTAATTTTACCAAATCACAAGACGTACAAAGTGCATGTTGTAACTTGTAAAATTTATTAGTGAAGCCACACAAGTGTTCTTCCTCATGGACAACCAAGCTCTAAAAGTAGAATAGACTTGGGTATAAGCTTACCAGGCAGTTCCACTTTGGAAAGTCTTGTTTTTGATCAATTTGAATTTTGAAGTAGTGAACAGAATGTTGGTCATTGTTTAAAAGGAGGAACACTAGTGGGGTTGGTTTCTACAGGTGTTTGGCTTTAACTTAAACTAGTACACCGCCGTTAGACCTTGTATGCACCCTTAAGGGTAGGTATCTAGCACAAATATTGTACTACATTGTGGCCTCACATGTCTCATCATCAACTTCAGTGGATTCATCACTAGCATTTGCCATTCATGTTTATCGGACCTAATTTATTTCTTTATAACATGCATTTGGTTCTAGGAAAGGTTTTTCATTTTGGAAGAAAATGTACCCAAATAAAATAAAAAAAACGACTTCCCTTCCCCAAAGTGATGTCATGGAACATTTCATTCTCAATTAAACTACTTTCTTGGGAATGATACTTTTAAAAATAGGATTGATGTTTTTTTAAAAAACATATTTAATCATTATTTAACTTTCTTAGATGTAACATATTTACATTCAATTACAATGAGAAAATTTAATAATTTTACAATCAATTATTAGGAAAATGTTGACTTTATTTAGTTAATGTAATCCTTAATATTTAATGGACTTGATATCTTAGCTTATGACATATATAATGGGTGCAAATTTGGGTGCAGGTTGTGATAAAAATATCCTACAAATGTGATGAATTCAACTTAATTCAACTATATTTTACTTAGCTTGTATTTAAGTGATAAGGTTGATTTAAATTCATTTTAATTATTTCAATTATAATTGTGATAGGTGTCAGATTAATGAATTTTAAATATGATTAATTTGATCCAATTTAATATACATATAATAATAATAAAATAATAATTATTTTAATTCTATCCATATGTGATTATGCATGCATAATCTTAACCTATACAACTAGAGGATAATAGTTTCATATGATACTCACTAATTAAGTTTTAGTTTGTTAATCTTTGTTATGTAATTCAATTGTTAATGTTATTTGAGACATGTATTTTATCATATGAAAATGTATTTTTTTTGTAATAGTGTTGAATTTGAATAGTTAGGCTTATATTTTAATTTAAATATGTATTAGAGTCTTTGATAACATGATTATTATTATAATTAAATATGTATTAAATATGTTTGAATCATTCTAAACTTGTCGTATAATAACATTGTCATTCTAGTTGTGGTGTGATTGTGAATTATTATTATTTAGTTATCTTTGTCATACTTAAAAGTCTTTATTTTGAATGAATTAAGTTAATTAGGTATTTTATTTTTTTATTTCTAAAATATATTATTATTTCAATTAGTTGACCCGATTACCTAACTTGAAGCAGTCCAAAATTGGGTTGATTTGAATTTTATTGCTTTACAAAAAAACAAATAAAAATAATGAACCCAATCCAACCATACCATGTTTGATTAGATAGGATCTTAAATTACATAAAACTCAATCCAACCTTGATTATTTACATATTTAGACATTGAACCTTAAGTTTAATACGACTCTAAAAATCTTTTAAGAAAATAAAATTACATCCTTATTATTAACTATTAATTTTAATCAAATATTAGTAAACTCTTGATCCAATAAGTGATATTAAACTAATTATAGTCATGACATTAAATTCCTTCTCAAGAGACATTAAGAAGAGATTGTTGGCTTTATTTAGTTAACATCATCCTAAATATTTAATGAACTTAACATATCCATGGTGTCTACATTAGACATTAAGTCTAAGAATCCTTAACTAAAGTTACACCTTTACCATTAGTTATATTATTTAATTTAAGTGATAAGTGTTTCATTCAACATAAAATTCTATTTTCACCTATAAGGTGGAAAAATTTATTTTACTCATTTACAAATTAATATTAATATTTTATTTGAGTTTTTTATTCTCTTTTATCAAATGTGTTTTTTTTTTCATATTACTTTAAAAGAGTTAAACTAAAAAATGCCAAAATTATTAGAAGTATAATTTTTCTTTTCTCTTTTATGCATATTAATGTGAAAGGTTTATTTTAAAATAAAAATTATGAAAACACTTCCATCCATATACAATTTATGTGGTATTGATAGTACCTTATTAATGAAAGATATAACAATGTAGCATTACATTGCTAGAGAATTAGAACTTATGACTGGAACAAGTCCTAGGAGGCTAGGAGTTTGTCAAAGAGAAATAAAATATTGTTTTTCTTTTGATCATAATTGTTCAAAATTTTTACCTTTTTTTATGGAGTAAGATAATGAGAGATTTTTATAAATATTTTTTTAGCTTAAAATTTTTTAACCCTAAATTAGGATATTATTTCTTCATAAAATTTTGATGAAAAAAAAATATGATTTTGCTAGAACTATAATACATTATATATAGGGATAACAATGAGGTGAGACTTACATGTGTAATAATTATTTGTTACTTGTGTTATCGGATAAAGATATGTTCTATGTCTATCTTATACTAGTGTCAATACTCATTAAGTCAATATTTATGATTTTTTTAAATATTCATAGATATATATTTATGGATATTTACTTAAAAATAATAATAAAAATTAAAATACAATTTATCAATAATTTTTATTCATTTAAGGTCAAAATTAAAATTATTCAAATATTTTATACAATTTCTCTACACAATTATTACTAATAAAAAATTTGAAATTATTCAACTTAGAAACTAAATTCTAATTTCAAATGCATGAATTACATAAGTCCAAATAAAAGTTAATAAATTAAAATAATTTAATCTCATAAATCTAAACAAAAGTTAATAAAATAAAACACTTCAATCTTACAAGTCCAACCATAATTACTTATACATACACATTGAAGTAGTTTTATTATAATAGGTATTTAACGAGTTCCAATGAGATGGATACCTTGATATCTCTCCCAGTCTTGTTTATTAATGAATAGAGAATATATATATTTAAATTATTCCTTGGTACCCCCTTAAGTATCAATCTTCTATTTGTTACAAATTTTATTTGCAGATATTCATGGATGCAAATATTTTTACCATACTTAATTTTACATATATAATCACTTAATTAAGGAGTACTCCTTCATTTTTATAAAATAAACATGTATTTATATATGATATGAAAATATTATAATTTTTTGTTTATTCCTATAAAATAAAAAAACCCACCATTTTAGAATGAAGTTAAACATCTTCGATTATATTATGGACTAAACTTAATTATATATAATATCATAAGATTAATATATGAACGTTGTATTTTTTTTATATATTTAACACAGGGTATTTCTTAGCTAAGAATTAGGACCTAATCCCTCGAGACACACAAAGTAGCTAAGGTATCCCTTGGCTAAGCTAACAATTAAAGGATAGATAACGTTAGAAGATGGGAGTGTCTTGTGCATGAAGTTACTTGTACCTGTATTGGGAGATTGAGCTAACAACCAGAGAAATGACTTTACTTGTTTTGGGTAACCCAAATAATACTCAAATGATACATAATCCCAAAATTCATGAGTACCTTATGTGTTGCATGGCTTGTACTTGTATAAGGAGATTGAACTAACATTCAAAGGGTACATCTTTAAAGGAGTTTAAGGGCTCTTGGGTCTCATATGACGACTTTTCATGTTTTTGGTGGTAATAATTACAATTTCAAGTTTTTGAATATGTGTTGATAGTGTGGTTGGGTGAATTTTAATGTTGACTTTTCATGTCTTTAATGTTGTCTTTTAAGCTTTTAATTGATTTTTATTGCACTTTATTGCTTTGGTTGTTGAATTTTTCTTTTACAAACTAGTTGTTTCCAATGTAACATGAGGTTGTTAGTTATGTTAGTGGTGGTGTTTAGGGAGTATATTTCCTTTACTTTTCTTTTTTCATTGTTTGGTTGGGGGTTCGTAAGTAAGAGTATAAATATTTCCAATGCTGTTGGGAGGAACAAAGGTATTGTTGTAGTTGAGTTGTAATTGGAGGATGAAGATGTGCGTGACAGTGATGATGCTAGTTTGATGAATTCATTGAATGTTGTTGGGGGAGACCACATATGGTAAGCTTTAATACGTTGCAGCAATTGTGTCGGAGTGATTTTTAGTGCTTATGTCATGTTGCAATGATGGTGGTGTGAGTTTGCAATTATTGTGGTTAAGCAAGGGGAAAAATTGAAGAGAGCAAATATATTTTTTTATGTGAAAAAGAGAGATTAATTACGTATATCTTAAAGATCTCCCCTAAAGATTTGAAGAGTGAGTATGATTTTGTTATTCATGGGCATTTGAGGAAGTAAGTTAGTATCTTTTGGGATATTGTTAGCCAAAACATATATGGCCAAGTTTAGGGGTTTGCATGATTTGTGTCAATTAAACAAGATGAAGCTTAGAGTACTTACCTTAAGCTTAATACAATTGGATGTTCATGCATCCAATCGAGATGAGAGATTTTGATTTTGTATTTTTGTATAATTGTTTATTCAATTGCCTAGGTGTTAAGATCTCATTTTTTGATTGAGTGTGATGAATATGGCCTTGACACAATTGCATATGAATATTGGGGTTTTGTTTGGGTGTTTGAGATTTTATGCGAATATCTTAGTATTGTGCCTACCACACACAAATTCTTTTATTTTTTTGGGTGGGATTTCAAAGCCTTTGTCATGGATTAACATTATTGGCCATCCAAGGAGAAAGATTCTAGAGTTGTTTATGAACTCATTCAAGAGTTTTAATTAAGAATAGGTTCCTTCAAGATAAGTCTTAGCTATTTGGATAATTTTCCTCGATGTAAAGGGATGCTTAATTTTTCTTTATATCAACAACCAAACTTGGTATTTATATTTGATTTTATATATAATTCTTTTTTAGTGAAGAAAAAAAGATAAAATTGATTATCTTAAAGAATTAGTCTTGTAGAAGAATTTCTCCTTGATAAGCTTGGGCAATACTCCTATTGAGCATTCTAAGTATATGGGTATAATTTGTTAGTTTTGTTTTGAGCTTAATTATGTGGATTAATGTGTATAAAATTTTCTTTTAAAGTCAAGCATGTCCTATGCAGACGTAACAATAACCTTGTTGGTTTTGTATCATTTGGAACAACCTAGACTTTAATTTAGAATTGTTGGCTCCTAAGCTTAGGAGGAGAATGTTGTTGACTACCCTACCAAGGGGTTAAAGTATTCCTACAACATTTGTTTAGATTGATCATCAACCAATTTGAAATATAAACAAATAGAAAAATTTAAGGTTGTGATTTCAATTATATCTTTACTTTTTCTTAATTTCTATTCTAATTAAACCCTAATCAAACTTCAATAATATATTATTCCTCTTAATTTAATTAATAGACTTTGGTCATGATCTACTAATCGTTTTTTCTTAAGCTAACCCCTATTTGTTCATGAAAGATTTAATTTAGGTTAAAGATAGGTTGTAAAGAGGATGATTAAAGATTATTAATCCAATTAAAAATTTATACAACGCAAGTGATTATCCAACATCATACAAATTCAACTACTGTACATGTTGATTAATTAAGAATAGTATGATCACCAACAATTAATTAACTAAAATATTTAGATTGATCAAGTCTGAAAGATAATTAAAACAAAACAACATTTCAATAAACTAAACAATAAAGAAATTCAATTAAAATATAATACTATGGTTCACGATAATTTTTTACATTATAATTCTAACTTCAAGGTTTTAGCTAATTATAGACACAGGAAAACATAAAAAAAAAATACATAAAGAAAAATAAAGAGGAGGGATTTTTACTAGGGGAAACCCCATGCTACTCTTGACATTCTTCCTAGGCCTGTAGCTCTTTCTAAGCTTTATTGCTCTATTAAGAAAGTTCTAATATGTGAAATAAAGTAAAAGATAATGAAGTCTCACTTCTCCTTTTAAATAATGTTAAAATATATTTTTTACTTTTTATAAATTATTATATAAATTCTTAATTTAATCATTGTCGTTTTCTATACTTTTTTTTTTATATAACTGTTCTATACTTATAAATTAGAGTTACGACACGATGAAATATAGGAATCAGATTAAACACAACTGTCATATTCGAAATGTTATATTTGTATTCTTATACGTAAAAAAAATAATTTAATTTTTAGACTAATAACTTTATACAAATCTCATAATAATATAGAGCTTACCAAATGATGATACATGTAAAAATTAAATAATTTATTATATAAACCTTCGGATATATTTGATGTTTAAACTTAAGAACAACAACAATACATTTTTATAAATAATTATAATCATATCATCACCATAAAAAACATTATCATCGTCATACTCGTAATCATACACAAGCAAACCAGTCCCATGTTGATATTGAATTTATATCCTAGAAAAATACTAGTAATTCTTTTTTTTTTTGACACTTTCTTTCTAACCTCTTGTATCTTAATAAAATATCCTTCCTTTCTCCTCCCCCTTCCCTTTGCCTTTAAAGGCCGAAACATACGAAGAAAAGGCCAACTAATCAATTTAATTTAATTTCCTTTAAAAAAGCTAATCAATTTAATTAACTTCATAGAGCGAATAAAATATCAAGTGCGAGAGGAGATACAACTATTGCTTGTCTTTCTCTTTTTCCCATTTTAGTGGCTAGCTAGCTACAATTAATAAGTGAAAATACACAGCAAGCAACCTAACATTGACTAAAATACAAGCACAACTTCAGCTAATTATCGCAGTTAACCCAAGCCATGCATGCATAGTCGAACACTTTCTTCTTTTTCTTCTTGTTTTTTTTTTTTCAAATTTTTTCTTCTTCGCCTGATCGAGTTGGTAAGTCCATCGACTATCAACTAGTTAGCTTCAAATAAATAAAAATGTTAGTGCCTAGTAGAAAATGAAAGAGTGTTTATTCCATGCGCTTAGGCAACGTTGTTGCTTGTTAATTGTTGATAGAGTGACCAACACCTGGGCTATGGCCTGGCGTTGTGGGCCTAAAATCGTCCACTTCATATTCTACACGTCTTGGTCTTGACCCTTCCTGGTGCACCCCGTGATCAGCACCAGCTACACTCATGGTGTTTATTTGAGGTTTGGAGCACTCTTTGCACAAGTGAGACCTCAAGTGTCTGCCTTGGACAAAGAGAACTTGGTGGTGCAAAATCAAAAACAAAAAGAGAACCAAAGCAATATTTCGAAGCCTGGTGTTTTCCATGTAAATTAATGTGTTTGGAATGAAGTGGGAGAGGAATGTTGGAAGAGGGAGGATAGATGGTCGATACTGAAAATGCCGCTCCATCTAGGTTGGTATTTATATATGGGATGGTTGGAGACAGAAAATGGAATCTAAATAAAGTTTTAAGGTTTGAGCGACCACAGCATGTGATGTCTTTCACTCCTAATCGCTGGGAAAATATTCCGCTGAGACATCCTGTGAACTATATTAACTGTTTAAGCCCAACCTCTCGAGTTAAAGAACTCGTATCTTGTTTGCTTTGTCTAGTTGTATTGTTCTTCTTGTCTCTCTCTCTCTCTCCATCATGCAAAGTAATATTAACAAAAAAGTGTTATTAACACACTCTTTTTTTTATTAGGAAGAATTGAACTCAAGTATGAACAAGTTTACATCATTTATTCAACTAAATAAGTTAGATTTCCTTCATTGCTAATACACTTTGTGACATTTTTTTTTAAATACATACTTTATTATTAATTAAAATTTATTAAAATTATAATATAAAAAAATTATTAATAAGTAACAAGACTAACACAAATTTATAATTTTTAATAAATTAAATTTCAGTCAATAATAAAGAATATATTATTAATATTTCTCTAAACAAATAAAAATAATATTTGGACACCTAAAAGTATAAATATGATATATAATATAATAAAAAAATAATAAGTGTTAATTAGGTGTTTAAAAAATAAAATATTAAAAAAATAATTATTTCATATTAACAATATGCCACTTTTCTTTCGTTTTTTCAGTCACTCTTTCACTCTTTCCCTTGCCCACCTATATAAACTCGTATTTTACTAACATCTAGATATTGATTCGAATGGAAGGAATTTGGATTGTTTAAGCATGTAATCTTTAGATTTTTTTTGGTAATGTATGACAACAAAATCTTTAGATATCATGATTCATTCATTGTATGAAAAAATATAAAATGAAAAACCCAGAACTGTTAGATAGATTTTTACTTTAACCTTTAACGCTTGATTATATTAGGAAAATTAATCTCTTACTTATATGGGTAGAATGATACTCTAAAGAGTAAAAAAAGAAAAGCTTGTATTTTACTTTAACTTCTCCTAGGGGTTAGTGCTAAATACATATCAAGTACCAAGTTTGAAATTAATATCTATTAAAAGGAACTTTAAGTAGTAGAGGTGTTAGTTATGAGCTTGAAAAGCGTCCTTTGCCTTTTATACAACTCAAGGGCTGCTCCTGAACTCTAAATTTTGAAAGGTTATGTGTACTTTTGCCACTGTTCCGTCCACATGCACCTTCCCACTAAGGACTCCACTTGCAAAGCCATTTTAGGGCGTTTCATGTGGGATTCGCTGTATGCTCATAGGTTAATATTATAAACTTCTTTTAGGAATTAATGTACACATATAAACTAAGATTTGTGTAATGACCTACCATTTCTTTTTGTTGACTAGTGAAAACCGTGCCCTCACCGTGCGCGCTGGCAAACCTAACCTCGCACTGCAACTAGTGAAGCCAAATAAAAGTAGTGCCTAAAGAGAATATAAACAAGAAGAAACAAAAGAAAACTCAAAGATTCCTTTCGGTTCAATAAATAAATAAACAAAGAAAAGTGGCTCCTCACACTTTGGGTGATCATTGGGTCTCAACTACCCGCATGCATAGTTGTATTGTATGGAAGTGCTTTGAAATGATAAATTAATCAGATTACTCCTCTGTTGTTGTACTTAAGCAGCCACCTGCAGCTCGTACTTGCTAACGTTTTTAAATGCATGAATCTCTATAAACTAGAAAGAATATGCTACGCTTTTTTATTTCCTTTCTAGCTTGTGGAAGTCTTTAACAATGCATCACCATAAATTAATGCTCTATGGAAAATGATGCATGGAACCTAATGCTAATAGATATTTAGAGAAAAAGAGATAGATATATGATCTATAGGTTTGATACAAAAGTGCAGATATATGATCTATAGGTGACATAGAAAAAAAATAAATACAAAAGAATTGATACATAAATGAAGCGTTTACACTATTGAAGTTTACATATATAATTATTCATAGTCTATATACGTTTGTTGTTGTGAATAGTGATCCATGGGAACGTAATGTATTTACTATAGACGCAACCATATTTGCGATTAAACTTTAGAAGTCGGAAAACGATCGAAATCTCTTAGTTTGATTTTTGGGTCATTTTCTATAATTTAACTTAGTTTGATCTTTGGGTCATTTTCTATATTTTAATCACAATTTTGATCTACTATATTCATGATTCTTGACGTTTCTTTAGCCCATATAATAAGTATAGGTTTTGGTTGTTTGGTATAAAATATAATGTATATTAACGGATATGGATGCTCTAGAATTCAAATATAAACTGCACCGGGTGCAATTTATTACCTGATAAAAATACACTAGCTAGCAACTTTAGGTCCTTCCTTATGTCTAGTTAGTATATTTTCTTCAGGTGATACAGTTTGGAGATCCAATGGTTTGTACCAATAACCCACATTTATTTATAATATTTTTTATAATACAAACTTAACATTTTAAGGGCAAGATCCATTCAGTTTCAAAAATAGCTGCAGATGATCTAAATCCGTATATTCACATGAAAATAAGCTTTTGTGATAATTAGTATAGGAACTTTTATCTTCTAAATGAACCAACTTTAGTTCACGTTATTAACCAACTTATAAAGTATAATTTTCATATATATTACAAAACGCTAATATTTTCGTCTTCTTAATTAGACTCATTAAATTGCTACTTCAAAATGCTATACACATTTGCAAATGAAACTAAAATCCTTATCTAATGATTAGTTTTCATGAAAGTAAAATATGACTTCGGAAAAATATTAGTTACAGTACACCATTTCTGGCTTGAATTAATTGTGAGCGTACAATTACTTGTGTAAAAAAGGTGTACCAAATTAATATGTGGCATAATGCAACATGTACAATTGATATTGCAATATAATTAACCTTATATTGCATCGCTTATTTTAGGAAGACTAGATTATGTGTTGGTCATTCCGTTATTGTTTCCATAAAGGTTACCTCCGTTAGGGTTTGAGAATGTCTACCCAGAACATTTGTTTCTAATCTGTCTCCAAGTTAGCCTTTCTAGGGTTATATGCACATAACTACAATTGGATCCGCCCCCTAGTTTTTCGGGGGTGGTTTACCCATATCATGGGTTAGTTCATCTGGTATCTTCAAAGTGGTGGATAGGGCAATTAGCAGGATGGATAGCGTTTCAAATTTCCTGCTGTTATCAATTGGTAAAATGCAATGCAGCAAACTAAATGGGCTATGCCATCCAAAAATGTTGAGAAATTCTGCATACATGACATGATTGATGAAGAGAACACACTAAAGAAATAATAGAAGACACAAGATTTTGTGTTTATAGAATTGCTTCAACAAAATACTTTTACCTCAATCAGATTCCAACTTTTTGCGAAATTTAAAAAACCCTCTTTATGTATTAACTTGTACATCTAAGTGTTTTCATATATTTAAGAGTTATAAAAAAAATATAAATACTACATATATAGGTGATTAATCACTATTTTAAGTAATATTTTCACATTTGCTCGTGGAAGTTCCTCACATATAGCGGGGAGATGACTTTTTTCAAAGTAAAGTTAATTACTTTTCACTTTAATGTTAAAGACTGTGAACAGTTGCATCTCCTCCGTTAAGAATTAAATTTAATTTAGTAGCAATTACCTATGCATTGAACCACGCACCAACTTATAATAATCATCTTCCTTTATTTTATTTATTTAAATACTAAAATTGTTATTCGTAACAAAAGAATATCATATATTCATGTATTCCAAATAATTAATATGGTGTTTATATTCTAGAGAATGAGCATGTTTTCTGTTCGCTGTATCGTAGGTTTTCATGCTTCCTGTATGAAACCATCAGAGAATAAGCTTGTAATTAACGGATACTTCTATTTAATTTTCTCGTTATATCATTTTGAAATTTCCGTTGTTTTGTATATAGCTCTTAGTAATTGAGTCAATTTATAATGCAAACAAAACGTGCATTGCATACAGTGACACGGAGGTAGCTGGCCAGTCAATAATAAAGTTATTAGTACCGTGGTCATTTTCAGACGTCGTCAAAGAAAAGTTAGAAATCCAGCCTTGCCATGCAGGGACATAGGTTATTGTGATATTGTTAGAGTTGGCATTTTTTAGTTGACGATTGCTTTGCCTCTTTTTCCAATCTAAGTATGTTAATTCAGAAACTCTTTTTCTTTAGTAATCAAAATATATTAAACGAAAAATATATTAATTATACACTGTACTGTACACAGTGTACAGTTTGAACTACTTATTAGAACAAAATTTACACAGTAGACCGACTGGACTAATGCACCAATTCAAAATAAAGAAAGAAGCAGCTGACAGGACCATGACCTAAGCTTTATAAGCTATATTAGAAGTTTATTTAATTTTCTTGCTAGGGAATACGGATGTAAAGGAGTTATGATGGTTGATGATAATCATGTAATATATATGTAAATCGATTTCCACTTTCTCCCAACATTTTCATTGACTCTTCCCAAAACACACTAAAATTAGTTGTTTTTTTTTTTCTTTTTTTTCTTTTTCGTCTTTTCATTCCAGCGGATAGTTTAGGTTAAAGGATATTTCTCAAGGTTCCAACTACTTTTTCTTTTCAGTTGTTTATGACCATTCGTTTTTTCCTATATTAATCTGTACTACCGGTAGACTGATTTTCATATTATAAAGTAAAACATGGTACGTAATTTGTAATTAGTTAATTTATTAATTTATTCACATTGCTAAAAGGATGAATCCACATAATTTACTTTCCGTGATAGCGAGATATTCTTAAACAGAAACTATGCTTACCATAGGTATATATACACACAGATGAAAGTGGACATATATGTGCTTCAAACTCGTTGTATGGGTATTTGTAGAGTATATGCTACCAATGAACTAATATCTATATATATATATATATATATATATTACGAACACTGTCTTTTTAAGTTTATGTATACCAACAGAGATGAATTGAAAATAGGGGGCAAAGAGATATTGAACTTGAGAGATTATAATTTTTGTAGAATATAGCAAACATATGCTATCAATCAAATATAGTAGTACAGCGTAGTGTGTGATTATTTTTCAGTGAACGTCCAACCTCCCCCTTCCTTCTCTGTTTGTGTCTTGGAAAGTGGGAAAACAATGTTCAACGTGATTTAAACAAGAAGACACACCAGCAATAATGGAATATGCATGCATGCATAATAATACATAACCTAAACATAGAAAATTTATAGATAGCTGTTACAGAGAAAAGAAAACCTAATTGCAAAATAACAGCAGTAGAACGGAACACACAAACAATATAACTAATACGGGTACATGATAATATTTGATGACGCAACTCATGTAGTTTGTTCCACATGCATATTACTAATTGTTTGTTAATGGCCAACTCCAGGGCTGTGGCCAGGAGTTGTTGGCCTAAATGCTTCAACATCTCCCTGTAGGCTTCTAACGGTATGGTAGCTTGGGATGGCAATAGCATTTTTTTGTGTGCTTGTTGCAATGCTCATTGCCTTGGTGGAAAGGGCAGCATCCGGTGGCTGAATGCTTTCTCTCAAATTCCTTCCCTCACTACCGAGTAGTCCAAGGGACAAAAACAAGAGTGCAAAGAGCAAGCAAATGTGAGTGAGACGAGCCATGGATAATGTGAGATTGAGAAGGTAAAGAATCAAGGCAAAAGAAACTGAGTTCAAGGGTTAAAGGTGGCACGTGGTGGAAAAGATGGGTGTTTGAGCAAGGAATTGAAGGGAGATTGGTGCTTGAAAGGTCACTAGCCAAAGGGCATTTATAGACCCGAAAAAGAGTAGCATGTATGTACTCCAAACTGTGAGGTGGAAAAATATTAAAAAAGAATGAAGGGCTACTAAAGCATCAAGGGAAGTTTCATATAAGGACTAAAATTTCAACTGTAAGTACGCGCGTGTAATATATATATATATTTATTTAATGTGAGAAATAAATGAGACAAAAATATAACTATTTTAAGTAATATAAAAAAATAAATAATAAATATTTATTAATTTTTTTTAAAAAAATATACATGTCCATGTATCATTATTTTATATGTGTATATATGTGATTTGTATACATCTTGTTATTTGATCCCTAATAAGATAAACAATTAGTAAAAGACGGTAGGGATCATAAGGTGATAATATATAATAAGAATAATGAAATATAGAAAGAAATAGTAGGTGCAGTGATGATGAGACATTTGTAATTAAAGGGTGTTGGTATATATATGCTATGGGGAAAACATGGTAAAAAGTTAAAGGAGAGGGTTTAGTGGACATTTTAACCTTTATTTAAAACTTAGAAAGAAAAATAAAAATAAAATATAATATGATAAAAAAATAAAAAGTTAATAAGTATACATCATCATTCAAAGTTAAAATTTAAAAAAAAAATATCCAATTTTAAATAACATCAAATGAGAGAAGAGAAAAATATAAATATAATAAATAATATATAATATGATAGAAAAAAGATATTAATAAAATATTTAAATATAAAAAGTAATTATCTATCATTACTCTAATAACTAAAAAAAAAAATCTAAAAGGCCTTCACTTTGTTAGAGAGAAGTGAAAGAGATTTACGGTCCACAAGTTAACTTGTCCACACCTGTAACTTTATTACAAATTTAAAATCATGACTAGTTGATAGTAAAATCTAAAAAATAAAATAAAATCAATTCGTGTTTATTTTTATATATTTTTGTATAACTAGGAGAGATAGAAAGATCGAATGTAAAAACAAAAAATAGAAAGGGAGAAAAATATAAAATAAGATAATATGATAGAGAAAGATAAAAAAAAAGTGAATATTATAAAAATATATTATAAGAATGAAATAATCAAAAATAAATACTCACGAAAGTTGTACGGGAGAAATCAGAAAGAGTAGGCTTGTTATATTGACTTATGGGTCACCTTCCATCCTATCTTGACAAAGTATAAATTTTTTAGGGTAGTTTAAGTGGAATTGAACTTAGATCAAACTGCGACAATCTCAATTGACCCACGTAAACAAGGCTGTGTACCGATGGACTAATAATTATAATTATAATTTTTAACTTAATTAATTGTACGCGTTAATTAGAATTAAGTTCATTAAATTTTTTAGTTTCTAGAACGACTTGAACTGCTAAAAATATTTTCTCCTTTATATTTTGTTTCTATGCAACAAATAATTGTACGACCGGAAAAAAACGTGGAGCTGCAAAGCAACCAAGACATGTATTAAGGTGTGGTTGGTTTATTTATTTTAGATTATTAAAAGAGTAAATTATTTAAAAAACACTTGAAAATAATTATTTTGTAAAAAAATTTAAACCCTCGTTTTTTCCCCTGATGACAATCAATAAAAAAAAAAAACTGATAATAAATATATATAATCATTGATCAACATTATTAAACGTTAGTGTTTACTACTTCTGCTTTTCCATCTTGTGGTTCATTGATTTGAATATCAAAAGAAATATATAATGTCCAGAGTGCTGGCTAGGTCATTACGTATGTTAATCTTATATATTCACTACATTACCACGCCACTACAGTGAGATGATGTTTGTTTACAGGTTATACCGATGGATTAGGGGATACATAAGATTTTATATGGCTTCGCAACTTCTAAGTTTCAAAATGGTCATATAGCAACCAAATACATTACCAACCAACTACAGTGGGATCACGTTTGTATCTACGTTGGATTATTAGGGGCTACATAAATAGATAAATATAGATGTAGGATCTATATTCACAACTGCAAGTTTCAAAATGGTTATATAGCAAAATTAGTTTAATTAATAAATTAAAGAGGACATATGCATTTTATGTTAAAATTTTCTCTGTTGTTTTAAAGTAAGTAAAATCAAGGATAAAATATATTTGAGGTTTTATAAAATTATAAATGTATAAATTTGATTTCTCTAAATTTTTTTATATTATTTTGTTTATTCTAATTATGAAATATATTTTTTTGTTTTAAGTATTATCTAATTTACTTTTACTTTTGTATAAAATTATATCTAAAACACTTTAAGAATAAAAAAAATGATGGATTACAAATTTAGAGGAACGGAAAAAATATATTTTAAAATTAAAAAGACTAAAATAATATAAATTTTTTTAGAAAGACTAAATTTATATATTATTAATTTTATAAAAATTTAAAACATAATTTATCCTAAAATTAATTTTGATAAAATTAACTTTAAACCTTTAAACATAATTCAAATGTGTCCAAATTAATTTTAATTGTAAATTTATACACGTAAAATTTCATTAAAAATATATAAAAGTTCATTTTCCAACACCAAAACAAAGTACATCCAACTTGTTTCTTCGACACTCAAAACCTTATAACAAAGCTTTTGCACGAGAGAGTCTAGCTAGTGGTCGTATGATGAGTGTGTCTCCCACGTCTTAAATATTTTGAGTTTTAGTCCTTAATAATTAGGAAATGGAAAAAGCAAATTTTGCACGTGCATGAGGTTACCACTTGTATATTGATGCTAAATCTCTGTGCCAGTGCAGTGCAGGAAGGGTCTCTTGGGTTCTTTGTTCAGTTAAAAAAATAATTACAATGGAAAGAATCGGTCTAGCATATTCGCATTTTTACATACAAACAGTGAAGAAGCTCTGTTGTGCAACTTGCAGAGTGTCTAAACCGCAACTATACAAACACTGACTAGAAACCAGTATGGCACATGGTGGCCGATTTGACTCTTATGTCACCTGCGCATTGTCGGTCTTTTGATTCCTTTTGTCTTCAAACATGATGCCAAACAACAGGGAATCTAGCTTATTCCCTAGACTACCACTTAGGATATCGAGGATTCACTCTCAGATTTGCGGCTGAACGAAATTACCACATCAACCTTTTTAATACACCACGGATTTGAGAAATACAGCTTATACTTTTATTTTACTTTTTGGGCATTTTTCTAAAACTATTCTTAACCTATGAAATACAAATAAAACAAAAAGTAACTTAGAAGTGTCAGAGATGGAAAAATAAGAGAATAAAGATATCAGAAGATTAAAGACAAAGAGAACTTCAATTTTTCATTCTACATCAGATAAATTATTTAAGATAATATATGTAATTCTCTTTTTAGATATAAAGATATATCTAATTAAATTTGCTTTTATTTTTATTTTGATTGTATTCAATATAATCATTTATCATTTTTTTAATTCAATTTTTCTTTGGTGGACTAAGCTTGATTTAAAGTTGATTTCTTTTCCTATGCATCTAATGTTAAGGTTCATCTTTTAATTTTTCCCCCACATGTCTAAGGTTATAAAAAACATGATAAAATTTTTCATAAAAAGAAAATAAAAGAAAGAAAAAAATCAAAAGGAGAAAATAATAGACATAAAGATAAATCAATTAACAACCTATGTCCCAATTCTAAAAAAGATAAAACTATATTTTTACATATGTTCATGAATGAACTCAAGAAATAAAGAAGAAAATTTAAATTGGTAAATAATTGTTGAAGAAGAAAATTCATTCTTTGATTGTAAGTTGTCATAAGCAAGATTTATTTGTGTAGGAAAGTCCATTGTCAGTTGGAGTGTCACTATTCAACTCTCTCTTAGTAATTAACTGATTCATTTCATTAAGATGTTTGCATCCTCCTTTATGTCTAATACCACAAAACCACATGGGATTAATAAATTAAAATAAATAAGATAATATCCAAGAATAAGGGTTAAATTGTTTTTATGATTTTTAAATTTTTTTCATACACATGTAATAGTTTGAAAACAAAAAGCATCCACTAAGAAAAATGTGTAAAGGGATAAGAAAAAGAGCTAAGGACACAACAATTTTATATCAATTCATCCTTGAGACTACATTTAGTCTTTTCCTACAAAATGATTTCCACTAAACTAACTTTGGTTACCACCAAGTATTTTTATCAACCTCTTCAAACCTTACAACAACATATCTTATTCCAATATCATTAAACCAAGTATTTGTTAACACTAAACTTTTCTAGGCTTTCATAAATGACAAAGGTTTAAGATGTTTGCAAGAATAACCCTCAACAAAGAGGCTATACAAGTATAATCTCAATACAAATAAGCTTTGCAACAATAAAGTATATGAAAAAGCAAAGGCACAATCCATCAAAAGTCCCTTTTCATAATTTAGCATTTCACAGATGTTCAAGAACACTAGTTTTTTCTAAAGGTGAACCATCAAACTAGTTTTGCTTCATCATATTAAGCAAATAAAGTGGAATTGTATAACGTTTCACAATTATATTGGGACAACAATCCTAGTTAACAAATTGAGGGTTATGGTTGTAGAGTAAGCCTTTAATGGCTATTTAGTTTGTTGTTTTCCATAGTAGTAGTGCTCTTTGAGGTTTATACTACATCTAGCATTTATTCTTTTCTTTTTTGTGGAGGCTTTTATCTATATTAAGATTTTCTTTAATGGGTTCTCTAAGACAAAAAGACTTTATGTATACGAAGAAAAAATAGCCAATAAACTAGTAGTACCCATGCAGAATAAAAGAAGAGTGAAGAATAAATAAGAAAATTAAAAAGAATTGCGGTGCAATATAATGTTGAAATTCTATTAAATAGCTAGGGCATATAAAATGTGCATTTAAGGGAAAGTATATCCTATGTATAGTAACAAATTATCTAAAGTCTAAATATCGTATCCTAGGAACTATTGTCAATCCCAAAATAATTAAATTCTACATATAATCTAAGTGAATTAGTGTGTAATAGGGTTTTGTCAATTAGTTTGTGGAAATTAAAACATATTGAGCAAACAATATTGGTTTAATAGATTAATAGATAGGAAGCCTAGGATTGTAATTTCAATTGTGCTTTTATTTTTCTCCAATTCCTATTCTAATTGAACCCTAAGTTAAATTGCAATTGCCAATTGTTGCTCTTAATTTAATTAATAGAAATTGGTAAAAAAACTATTATCATTGTTTCCCTAAATTCAATCTATATTTGTTATTTCAGAGTTTAAATTAGGGAAAAGTATAAAACAAAGAGAACATGATTAATATTAATAATTTGATTAAAAGTTTATCAAACACAAATAATCATATGATGTTTCCGAAACCCTATTATTCCAAAGGTCCATTTTAAATAAGAATCAATAAATAATGAAATAACTCAATTGGCTGAATAACAATGAATTTCAATTAAAATAAGCAATTGGGATTCTCAAGCACAAATTACATAATAACACTATCTTAGGAATTTTAGCTAGCCATAGGCATGAGAAAACATAAAATTACAATGAAACACATAAAAATGTAATATAAAGGAGAAACTTTTACAAGTAGTGATGCTTGTGGCTCTTCACGCTCTTCCTAATCCCATCTTTCTCACTCTTGTTAACTTACTCAAAATGCTCTAATTTTGGAATAGAGTAAAAGATATCTCAAATCTCGCTTCCATTTTTCTATTTATAATCAAATTTTTAATTTAGGAACACAAAGCCTAACACAACAGTGGTGAGGATTAACATGGTCATGCTAAAAGTGTAGCATATTGAAAATTCAACTTTACAATGACCATGCTAGCATAGTCATGCTGAAATTAAACATGTTTGTGCTCCTTAACCAAGGTCCTTCATGGATGAGCACGACCATGCTGTAAGGGAGCACAATAGTTTTTGAAAATTGAGCGCAAACCTTCAAAATGTAACATGACCGTGTTTTACAAGAGTTGTTAAAAACTCTTTAAAGAGTATTTTATTTTGTTCTTCACACTTATTCCTTTAGATACCTACCTGTTGCACACTAAACAAATAAACGTGAGTTTTGTCAACAAAACATATAGAAAACAAAATATTTCTTGGCCAATACACACCATCTTGCATAAAACGTGGTTTATAAATAACAATAAATAACAAATTTTAAGTAACATAGTCCCTAATAATTACAAAAAATACTTTGTATAAGAGAAAAACTGCATTTTTTATTGAGTGATTATTATTGTCAATGAAAATTAAACGAGAATAAATAAATCAAAAGAGAAAAGATTTGACATTTCAAGTTGTTGAAATTCAAAATTCAAATAAAGGAAAGTATTCAAAATTGGGAAAAAAAATAAAAAATAAGAAAGTTTCTAAGATTGGGGTTCACATAATTTGAGGTGATATTCGTTTCATTTTAGGAAACAAAGATATATCTAATTGAATTGACTCCTACTTTTGTAAAGGCTATGTTCAATTAGACATTTTATGTTTTTTGTTAATTTAAATATCCTCAAAAGATTAAACATATTTTCATGACTTGAACCACAAGTTCTTATGTTACAGGACCAACATCTTGGATTACCTTTTAGTTCTTCCCTACGGTTATAAGGTTATGCAAAATGACAATCAAGTGCTTCACATAAAAAATAATAAAGAAAGAATCAATAGGAGAACACAATATTCACAAATATAAATCAATTAATAACCATTAGTTAGTCAAGGGCTAGGTGCGTGAATCCTAAAAAAGAGAGAATCATTCACACTTGAACTCAAGAAAAAAAAAACACTAAATCCAATAAAAAGATTCTCAGAGAAAAAGATCTGTTCCTCGATCCTAAGCCATCTCAAGGTATAGAGTTTTAAATTGCCAAACCTAAACTAAAAGAGGTATTTAAAGACCTGGGTTAATAAGAATTTTAGCCTAATTAAATAGTAAAGCAAAAATTGCAAAAAAAAAATAGAAGTCTAGTCATGCTCACACCCCTCTATGTGTGTGATTACACTCCCTAATGATATTTGCGTGGTATCATTTTTGGCTTCTTTTTCAACTTCTAATCATAGGATGTGATCTTGCTCACTAAGTTATGTTCTTCTTGTGTGGTGTAAGAAAGACCTCATCTTTTCACTCTCCAAGTTCCATGTGCTCTCGTCCTTTCCAAAAGCTTTCAAATTTGGAATGAAAACAAGAAAGACATTGTAACAAGTCTTAGAAAGAAAGAAAAAATCAATTAAAACATGGAGAAATTACAATAAAACGATAAGAAAAATGCATACAAATATAATTAAGACACTATGCAAATATGGCATGAGATCCAATATATCATATACCTTTGTCTTACAACTTCCACCACAAACTTTCCCTTTTCACTCCTTCAAAAATTGAGTTCTAAAATGTCAGGTCATGATTCAAGTTAGCCATTAACATACAATTCAATACATCTTAAATAAAAGAAATAGAGAAAATTTTAAGAACATGTTATAAGAATGACACGACCCTTAGAGCAATGTCATATCATTCCTTATTCTCACAATAATTTTTACAAGGAGAAAGATAGGAAAAGAAAAAAAAGAAAAATTGCAAGACAAAATGTGTAATATGATAAAAAGAAATACAAGAAAAAAAAACTGTTAATGAAAAATATTGTAAAATTATGAAGTAAAAATGTTATTATTCTTCTAACTAAGGTTTTATATACGAGAGTAAGAGTAATCAAATTACTATAAAATATACTGATAAATGATTACCATAAAGTATATGATATCTTTGGTTTAAAGAGTAAAGTGTAATATGAACAACTTTAAAAATATTTATATTTTGATAAAATGCAAACAAACACAGATATTATATACTTGTTAAAACAATTTTTTGGAGAAGTTATTTTTTATGTGAAAGTGAGAGAAATATACCTTTAACCATACAATTACAATTATGTATAGATGAAGAAGATTAAAATATTTTAAAGTCCTGCAACTGTGTTAAAAAGTCACATTATTTGTGTATTTTAATTTTTATCTTGAGAAGTATTAATAACACATTCTTTAACATATTTATTTTAGCATACTTTTTAGTATTGATTAAAATTTATTAAAAAGATATAAAATCATGAATCGGGTCTCATTAAATAAGAAAATAGAATTACATAATTGTGTAATTACTAATAAATTTTAGTCAATAATAAAATATTTCAAAATATATAAAAAAATATGTGTGTAATATTTCTCTCTATTTTTTTTCTTACTATTCTCCACAAATTTTAGTTATTATTTAGTTCACGTTATATAATAACTATATATGTCTAGTGACTTGATAAACACCTTTAATCTTGATGAATATATGTAATGTCTAAGATTTGAACTTGCGAAACGGTGTCAATTGTACGGAGTGATATCTACCCTGAATAAGATACAACGAGAAATATTGTCACACCAAAGAATATAGAGAAATGTTATAATTAATATTTTAAAAAACAGGAAGTTTCATATACTTAAGGGGAATAATATGTCCACCGAGCAAGAAGTTGTAGTCAGGTTCAAATTATGATACAATGTTCATGCAAGTAAAGATATCAGATTTATATAAGGTACTAATTTTTTTTAAGAGCCAAAAAGATTTTATTCATAAACCAGACAAAACACAAGAATGTTAAAGTCTGATCCTCTAAGGGATTACAAAAAAAAAAAAAAAAAAAAAAAAGTAAACGAGGCAGCATTACAATGACCCCACCCTTACATATAGCGTAAGATTATAAAAATTGGTAAAAGAATATTATTTTCCACAAATAATTTCCTAAAGTATAAGAAAATTGGCTTTCTATTTTGCATGAGAAAAAAATTCTTTATCCATCACTGAATAAAAAAAAAAGGAGATTGAGACCATTTCTATAAATAATATTCTATTTATTTTGCAACTTGCTTTACATAAACCCAGCAATTAAAAATACAACAAATGCTTCAGGAAAAAGACCTTAAGACGACTGGGTCACTTCCATAAAACCCCTACTGACCCTTACCAATCACTTAAAGCCAAGTCCATGCCATACCAGATCCATGGTTTGGCATGTAAGAATTAATACAGTGTCTCTTCTGTGCAGAATGAAACTGATCAATAACATTATTCTATATATATATCTTATAAGGATTGCTCGTTTATGTGACTATTTCAGCTTCCCGATCTAGTTTTGCTGAGCATGACCAACACCAGGACTGTGACCGGGGTTTGTAGGTTTGAAACCATTTATCGTTGTCTCCTCAGTCACATAAACTTTATCAGGACTGTGAACTGCCACCTTTGCTTTCATATCTTTATCTTGTTGTGCAAAATTTCGGTGACCAACACCAGGACTGTTCCCTGGTGTTGTGGGACGAAAAGAATTTGTGAAGGCTGCACCTGAATATCCAAAAGTCGCAACACCATTCTTCGGTGTCACGGTTGAGTCTTCTTTTTTCTCCGATGATGGAGTAGGAACATTGTTAACACTGGCTTTAAGAGGTTGGGGACTATTTTCCTGCACTACATTACCATTGTTTAGCGAGGAATGTGAGGTCAGGGGCTTTATTTCCCTACCATGAGTCAGAAGGAAATCATGGTATGCAACTAGTGCAAGAAAAACAGCAAAATATTTGTCCATGGCCTGAAATTTACCCATGATCACTAGAGAAGAAAAAGGGTACAGTGAATTAATAGGGTGTTTTAGCTGGCTAGCTCAGATGGTAATAGGCAAAATGAGATGGGAGATGGTGCGTCAAGTTCTGAGATCCTCAGGTATTTATAGCGTTGATGTTGAGTGTAAGTCCATGCACTTTTAAGAGATTCTAGCTAACCGCTAATTATGTCATTTGATTTGACTAAATGTGTGGAGTACATACATGCTGCACGTTCGTCAATTGTGGACGGTGTATATGTCAATTAGCTTTTGATTCCGTGGTTCTCACTTTCTCATATGGACCAACATGTCCTTTTGGAGTAAAGTACCACTTTGGTCATTCACTCTCCTAGGTGCTGCATAGTAGTTTTTGAGATTAAAAAATATAAAATAATTCTCTCACTTTCAATTAATTTCGTTAGGTACTTGGTCTTTCTCGCCATTCAAATATTAACATTGTGAGTTGTCCCTAAATTTTACAAGTTATTGTCATTGTAGTCTCCATGAATCTAAAAATTAACTTGTTTGCGAGTCTAAAGTTAATAATACACTTATTATATATTAATTTGTTTTAATAAAGACTCAACATAAATGTTACTTACTTAATCATTTAGGATCAGATTGTTTAGTTTTCGGTTAAAGTATTTTACTCGTAATTAAAAATACATCCTTTTTTTTTTCTTTCTATTTTTAAGATTGTGAAAAAAAGAAAAATCAAACAAATCTTTTCTTATAATTTCTTTCACAATTGACGAATCATGATTCGTGAAACAAGATAAAATAAAAACAATTATAATAATGAATAAAAAAACCTTGGAAGAAACATAGTTAACAAATTTCCTTTTCTGTTATGTTTTAGAAATATAAAAGTTATCTTATACCATTTAGAATATAAAAATAAAATAAGGATACTATCACCTTTCTCTTTACAACTAATTTTTACTTATTCAAATCTCTATTCCAATTTTACTAGCGAGGTACTAATAGTGTATTGGATTCTCCATAAAAAAATGTTCTGAATTATAACTAGGACGAAATCTTGTTTCTCAATTTTTAAACAACATAACTAAAGTTTTAAAATTTTCAACTATAATTCAAATACAACATTAATAATAATAGTAATAATAATAATAA
>JAMLFT010002440.1:0-25530 GCA_026544285.1 Pachyrhizus erosus | reverse complement strand
AATAAAAAATCTTTAAATTTTTCTTGCTAAATTACGTAAGAAATTTTCACTAATTTTTTTTACTTTTATTATTATAAAGACATCTTTGTCTGCTTATATAAATTAAAAAATAGATAAAAAGTTCTTTAATTTTTTTTTACTAAATTACATAAGAAATTTTCACTAATTTTTTTTTTACTTTTATAATTATAAAGACATCTTTGTCTGCTTATTTAAATTAAAAAATAGATAAAAAGTTCTTTAAATTTTTTTTTACTAAATTACATAAGAATTTTTTTATTAATTTTTTTATTATTATAAAAATATCCTTGCTTGCTTATTCTAAATTAAAAAGTAGATAAAAATAATCTTTAAAATTTTCTTGCTAAATTACATAAGAATTTTTTACTAATTTTTTTATTTATTATTATTATTACAAAGATATCCTTACAGTATTTGGATCTAATAATAGAAACCTTCTTAGTATTTGTTTTATTTTTATTTTTATTATGAAACAACATAAATATGTTACATCTTACAGGTAGATCTATCGACACCCTTCGTTAACAGTAACACTTCTAAGAGGCTATTCTCACCTCATCTACAACGCCAAAAAGCTAAAATGGTACACTGTCCTATTTCATTATTTATCCTTGTATAATTATGTCTCTAATTGCTTGAAAATCTTATGTTCGAAATGTTATAGTTCAACTCATGAATGCAAAAGATATTGTTTTCACTAAATTAAGTGAATAGTTTCATTGTTTTTCCTTGCATGTATACATAAACATATCAAAATAATATATTAATATGATTAACTAATTTGTTAGATTAGTAAAGTATGGATCGAAAGTGCATAAATATAAAGTACAAGATGTTGTAAATGTTCTTCAATTAGTTCATTAATTGTATCAACGTACAGTTGAAGGAGTCAGGATCAAAGGAGACATTCATATCTCGTCATGATTTATGGAAGAGTGCACGTATAAATAAGTCAGGAGCGATTGATAATGAAAATGTTCTACAAGTGTGTAAGAAAATTGTCAGTATAATAACATTTTCATCACTTTCATTTATTATTTTGTTATGTTAGTATTAATGATTTATATCCTTCCTTTAAATTTACACGGCAGGAGACCAAATCACAAACTACATCACAAGAGCAATTACAAGACTTTGAAGACATATTTTCTCAAGACTTAATCTCCCAGAATACGCTGGACGTGTTAGAGGCTATGGATTTGGGTCTTCATTTATAAATTGTCGTGTAGAATTAAGTATTTATTTTTATTCCTACCTTTGTTCAAAGTGTTTATTGCAAGATTATTTAGTATTTTATAAGATTTTCATATATGACATCTCATTCACTATTTTAGGATTTTTTATCCAAATCCTGCCTCCTAGAGATAATTATTTAAAGCTACATTCTATAATTCATCTATTGTTAGTAGAGGTAAATAATAAATATTGATAGTTTTAAATATTAATTCTATAATAGATAATAATAGTTGATAGTGGCGAGTATGAGACTAATTTCTCATGTCTTACTAATTTACTACATTAAAAAGGTATTTTTGATGATGCAATAAAAGAAAGAGAAATAATTTAATATAAATATAAAAAGAAATTTGTCTATTAGATTGTATTTTATTATTTTTCTCTTTTTTTACATTTTCTCTCTCTCTACTTTTTCTCTCCACTCTTATTCTCACTCTTTTCCTATGTTTTCTCTCTCTTCCCTTACTTTCTCTCTCTTTCTCTTTCTTTCTTTCTCTCTCTACCTTCTTTCTCTTCTCTTTCTTTACTTTCTCTCTCTTCCTTTCTCCTTTTTCTCTTCTCTCTCTCTACTTTCTTTCTCTTCTCTCTCTCCCTTTCTCTTTATTCTCTCTCTCTCTCTTCTCTCTCTCTCTCCCTCTTCTTTCTCTCTATTACCTAACTACTTTTCCCAGTTAATTCTCCAATTTTTCTTCTTCTCCTTTGACTCTAACCATTTCCTCACCGTCCTAGTTGATTGCCTTGCCCCTTTATTCCAGCCCCTCATGCTTTCTCAATTTCGAATAAGGAATTAAATTTTTTTTTTTGGCATTCTCAATTTTGAACCAGGAATGAAATTAAACAATATCATCAGTCACAAAGGTTAATCAGTCTAGTCTATTAGAAATTAAGATTCTCGTGATGATTTAGGACACAATTTGAAAATGATAATTGCTTAATTCACTAGTTAATAAGCATGACGGTCAGGGGAAGGGTTTAAATTTCAAATTTGCACTAATCGTTGTTGTTTTTGGTAATTCAAATTGTTAACATGAAATTAACGTACTCCGAAAAGGATTTGTCAAGCAAAATCAAAGAAAAAGGACTCCTCCTACTTGGTTTGAGCTTTTCTAGCAAAGAATTTTGAGTTTTCCAGCAGGTTCAGTTTCTGGGTTTTGCTGCTCTGTTGGTTCTGATTTTGGGATGAGAATGATGCTAGACTATTTCCGAACGAGTCTATGAATCAAATGGGGGTAAAAGGAGTTCAATTTGTGAGTGAATTTGCGAGTTTTGTGTTCTCAATTTTGCATTTTCTTCATCCATGACTACTTTGTATTTATAAGGTGCTTGGGCTCGATTTCTAGTTTATTAAATTCGTGAGGGATGGGTGAAGGTGTTTGTGTAGGTTATAGGGTGTATAGGCCATTGTGGGCAAAAGGAACTCGAGGAAGGAATTATGGTTTGCAGAAAAAGAAACTTAAGGAGGAAGACGAGTTGTAGGGAATGGGGAAGGTGATATGGGCACCTCTGATTCGTTCAAGTGGTTGCACATGGTTCATTTAGAAATGAAGGTGCGTTTTAAGCATCAAAAGCATCGTGGTCTAGTAGCTAAGACAGTGGATCCCTGTGTTAGGTCTTGGGCTCGAGTCCCCAACAATGTATTTTTCTTATTTTCGTTCTTTTATTCTCTATAATGAAGGAACATATTTACTTATATATATAAAATCCCTCCACATTAACACGAATAGCCTCCAGCTCAGTTGGTAGTGCGCCTACTCCTCTTTTTGACTCGAGTTCGCGTCCATGGCATACCCATTACCTTTTTTTGTTTTCCAGACTTTACCTATACATATTTTCCTTTACTGCTCATATATTTATTCCGCCTTACAAAATCACTTATGGCCTCACAACTTAGTGGTGTCCAATGCATTCCTTCCTTTTAGGGGTCTAGGTTTCAAACCCAACCCCCTCCCATTTTCTTCTTTTCCTTTTTATTAATTTTATAATATTATATAATTATTATTTTTCTCTTATAAATATTCTAAAAATCCTAAAATTTCTAAATTATATTTTCTTCTTCATTTTTCATATTTTCTTCCACTGTTACTTCTATATTTATTCATTTATTTCTAGTTTAAATAAAATATATATTTATTTTTCTTAAATTTTCATAAAATTCATATATTTAAAATTTTATGTTTATGTTTATATTCATGTTTATCGATTAATTATCTCAAACAAAATTTTCTTAAATTCTTGTAATTTAAAGTATCATTGGCTTCTAATTATTTAATTAATAACTATTTATTTCATAATAATCTTTTATACTTAATTATTTATTTTTTTATAATATTTTAATATTTTAATGCATTCTCAATATTAATAATCAGTATTAACAAAATATAAATGCCAATAAAAGAAAAATTCTTCCTACTGAAATTTTCTAATATCTAATTTTTGTTACTTATTATTTTTCTATTAATTTCCTAATATTTCATTTATCTTATTTTATTTTATTTTTATTTTTATTTTTCAGCATGTTACATTCGATAATATATGGATTTAAATTTTTTTAAAAAAACAAATTTACAAGAATCAAACTATATTATTCATCATTTTTATAGCAACCAGGTATCGTTACTCTTAATCTTGTGGTTCCAAAAACCCATCAATGTGTTAGTCTCACTGCATTAACCACAAGAGTTACTGCAAAAGTTCTTTTGGAACATAAAATTAAGAAGTTCGTGCTTCCAAAGATAATAAATAGTATAAGATGATAACAAAGAACATAGATATACAATTTCAAAAGATGAACAAAATACCAAATTTATAGAGATAAATGTTAACTTAAGACTATATATATATATATAATTTTCTTTCTATATACATATATATTACGATCACGTATGTAATACCCTTTTTTTTATTTACTTTTAATAATTAAGAAATTGTATTTAAATAATTTTAACGCAGGAAATATTTTTTAAAAAAACTTGCCAAGAGGATTACAATTTGACAATAACATGACAATCCACATAACTTATATTTTGAGTTCTTACCACTTAATTAAACAAGATAAAAGAAGTCATAAGAAACTTAATATTACATCATTACAACATCTTTAATATTCAAACAAAACATCTCCTTAACTATTTTCCAAGACTAATTTTGATCTAGTCGGATTCTTTAGAGGGATCTTATTCTTTTGTAGAATCTTCTCTCCTATTTGGAACATTAGTTTAAACTGACCCCATGGAGGATTATGGAGGTTGAGGAGTCTGAGGTCGTATTCGTGTGGCTGGAATACCAACGAATATGGGTTGCAACATTTGAGATAAGACCATTGGTAAATCTACATGATGAAACTGCCAGGGAACTGCAATATTAGCAAGTCTGAAAGCAAATCGAACATATCCCACGAATGTGTCATCTTCTTGGACTTTGTTATAAGTCCATCTTCCTTCCAAGGGTAATATTGTCAAGTGAAATAATGGTTGGAAATCATTTGCCATTAGTGTTTGAAAAGATAGAGGGTGTAGGAGTGAGTCATATATCCTTGGTTAACATACATATCTAAATATAAGGTGATTTATCTAACGAAGACGCTCATCTTAGAGTACATGCTTAATTAGGAATTCTACTTGGTTTTGGGCCCTTCGCAACCTCTAATATTATTAACTCTAAGAGGTCTTACGCGAGCGTGTCATTAATAATCCATGTTGCAATCTTTGGTTAATGATAGAGAGTACATATCCTGCCTAGTAGTTAGTCCAAGATACTCTCAATCAAATGTTGGTAATGCGCAGCTTTGTCAAGGATGTCAAGTCAGTTTTGTGACACCTTTTTTTCTCTGAGCAGTTCACAACTTGACACCTTATCTACCCCTAAGGTCTCACCAGAGCCTACGTACAAAGTACCTTTTGTGGTCAACCATTGCATTCTTCATTCTTAATTCTCTCTCGATAAGGTTTTCAGTTCTTTTTACCTTCCTTATCCCATCTGGCATCTCCACTATTCATCTTATCTTGGTACTGGTGACAAATTCAGATATCCATCTTTATATCATAGTCATTCTAGACTGTACCATCATTGTCTAAGCATATCTTAGTTCATTTTCTATCTTAGGGTTATTTCAAAATTTATTGTCTTAGATGGACATTTATTAGGAGTATTTACCTTCCACTAATAGTGTAGGTGTGAAATCATATTTACATCATCAATCAAACACATTTAATAATCAATAATCACAATAAATAATAATAGATATTCAATTCAAATAACAAGATAAGGGGCAAAATGGTCATTTTACCTTTTCTTCCACAATTTCTTTTTATCTTTATATTTATGTGAAATGTGTAAGTATAGGAGGTTTTAAATCTCTATTAGTATTATTTTGGAAATTTTACTGAAAAAGGAATATTTTTCAGGAATTTTCTTAAGAAGGGTATTTTGGTCTTTTTGCAAAAATTTGTCCTTTTAGGGATTTCTTCCTCATTTTTCAATTCATAATTTATTACATAGGTTCCTAGTATTTTAAACCATTTCATTGGATTTTAGGAGATCTAACAAATGATAAAAATTTATTTTTCAACTTAGGGGCATTTTGGTCATTTTATAAAATTTTGCCCTTTAAAGTCTTTTCCTTTACATTTTCAGCTCATAAATTTTTATGACAGTTCCTACTAATTCTATAATGTGTTTAGACTATCTCTTCCTGCATTTGGAATGACCAATTAATGGTAAAACTTGGTTTTCACATGCTAGGGTTATTTTGGTCATTTTAGAATAACAAATTTATTCTTGAGGATTTTTGAATTTCTAAAATGGTAAAATTACCTAGGCTTATACCTATACTGACTCTGAAGCTTTTTCCTTAATTCATTGACCAAAAATGGGTGAAATTCCTATTTTTATCTCTTAGGGGTATTTTGGTAATTTTTGAAAAATAAGTTAATTTTATTCAAACTTTTTTGCAAAAAAAAAAATTATGTTTATGCATATAATTAGAACTATCTTCTATATTTTCTTCAAAATTTGAATGAATAAAAATGGTAGAAAAAAATAAAAGAAAACATATCAGGGGTATTTTAGTAATTTTTTACCTTAGGGGTAAAATGGTCATTTGACCATTTATCACCTTCAACCTCTGAACTAGAGGCTCAATTTGGTTCGAAATCTATTTGAATGTCTCCCATTCTTGTTCCTTTTCATTCCTTGGTTTTATGTTGCTCATTTTGAACCTATGCAGATCAATTTACTTAGAGGAATCATTTTCTTCCTCTGAAAAATTTTCAAAATTTTGAAAGTAGAATGTTAAACCTTCGTCTTTGCTTGATTCTCAAATTTCTTTCATGGTTTTGGGTAATTCTTTGCCCATAATCACTCGAATAACATTTATAAAGGTTATAGGGTGACTAATTTCATCAGAATTTATATACAAACATGAAATTGAATCGTTGTTACTCAGAATTTTGAAACTTTTGATTTCAATTCGTATTTGATTAATTCGATTATCTCAGAGTGTCTAATTTTCAGGAAACTAAATTCAAACAATTTAAAACGATTCTATGAAACAATTTCAAAGAAAAGATGACTTCTTCTACCTAGATTGAGTTTTTCGACAATGCTCTGATGACCTTGCTAAATTTTGATTCTCTGAGTAATTCTTAAAATTTCTTGAACAAAATCAAAGCACGAACGATTCCTAAGCTTTTTGGTTTAGAACAAAACAATGAGAGTGAGAGTTTAGGGAGAATTTGATGAAGGAATCACGATTTTTGTTTTCTCGATTTCAAATTTGATTTCATATTTATAAACCTTTGTTGCCTCCTTTCTTCGCGTTTAAGCATTCGTAGGTTATGGGCAAGTCGTATGGTGCAGACATAGGGTGGGAGAGGTGTAGGACGACTTGTTTCAAAAGAAGGAGTGTCGAGGTTGAAGGAGGAGATGAAACTACTTCAATGGCGGTATACGTTTTGAAAATGAACTTAAATAGTTTTTAATTCGTAAAAATAACAGCGATTGACCTAGCGGTCAAATGACAATCCCTGCAATCCACTTAACCTTTGACCCCAATGTCTTTGCCTTCAAATTCGCCCCACCCCCTTTTTCTTAATTCGCATTTTCGTTTCTTTTATTCACCCAACACCTTCCCTTTTATTTTTCTTTATTTGTTTCAATGCTACCCTTCGTTGGGTAGCTCAGTTGGTTGGAGCGCTTCTTCTCTCTCTCTCTCATAGGGTCACGAGTTCGAGTCCGCCTGACCCCCCTTTTTCCTAATTCTCTTCTCTTTTCTCTTTTTTTTTTCTTTTCTCTTTTCTTTTCTTTTTCTTTAATTTCTATTTTTAATTCTTAATAATTCTATTTTAAAATTTTAAATTCTTTCAAAAATCCTAAAATCTTAATTATATTTTTATTATATTGATTAATTTTTATTTTTCCAATTATTTATTTTGTTTGATAAAAATTTATTTATTTTATCTAAAAATATTTATTTAGTTATATTTAATTCTCTAAAAAGTTATTTTTAACCTTTAAAAATTCTATTTTGTCTCTATTCTATTTCTCCTCATTCTTGTTCTTCCCTTCTTATTTTTATTTTATTAAAATTTTATAATTTTTATTTTTATTTGGAAATTAATTCATTTTTCCATCCTTTTAAGTTTATTTTAAATTTTTGACTAAGTAAATTCTTTTAAATTTCTCTTTCTTCTTTCACATTTCTTCTTTCTCTTATTTTCTAAACAATATTTATTGGGTGATTTCTTTTTCTTAGGAATTAAATTCCTAAATCCTATTTTAAATAAATTAAATTATAAATAGAAAAAGAGATAAATCTAGAAATTTAAATTTATAATTATATCAAAAGTTAAGATGTTACAACAAGACCTTGTCTCAAGTGGGAAAACATGTTTCGTTGGCACAACTGTGATCAAAGAGGTAGGAGTATAGGGCAAACTCTCAAATGCCTCGGAGTCACCTCCCAAATGGTAAGACGTTGAAGATGATGGTGAAGATGAGATCTTAACATCCTCTCTAGGTGTGGCGTGACAAAAATGTGATGGCATAGGCTGAGTCCATCACAAGAAATTATCGTATGTCCTAGACGGTAGGTTGATTGTGTCCAATGATGCCAAGGTAAAACAAAGGTGGCCAACAAAGTGGTCCTCGCTCATGACCGCGTCATGAGTCCACCTTCCAATCAATACAATCAATCCATAAACAAAGTTGGGGCTCAAACATCTTGACCTGCTCCTAATAAAAAATAAAACAAAGGAATGAGTCTTCCTGCTTCATCAAGAATGACACACACAAATAATCAACCACATTAATGTGGTTATCTAACGCTTTCACTCATAGTATTAAAAATGTTAATACCTAATTCTTGAAATATTTTTCATACTAGCCAATTGTCACTAGAACTTCCAAAACTTAGTGGTCTTACAAATTTTGAAGGTTGGATGAATATTAGGAATACACCCTTCATTGTGGTTCAATAGCGGATTCTCACTAACAACGATTGGACATCATAATTAGTCAGAGTTATCAAGCTAACTCTTGATCATGTCACCACTTGGTACCATACCCCTAAGGATGTTCGCGACCTTTACGATTCACATCTCAGAGTATCAAGTGTAGTCCATCCATTCTCCAAGGATTAACCCCTCAATAACTTATTCCCACTAAAATTGTCCTTTTTTTGTCACTATGGGAGAGGTTCTACTAACACAAGTATCGAGACAAACAATACATAAAAGCGTCTTTACGTACTTTCTTTGTTTGATAGACGATGACTATCATGGCTCCATGTGTTCAATTACTCCACAATTACTACATAACCATTGTCATTTCATTTGTAGAGGATGTTTTGAACAATCATTCTATGATTTGTTGACGAACTAAATAGCATTTTCAAATGTGTATTGAAAAAGACTCCTGATATCTAAAATGCCATGCATGTAGTTGATTAGAAAAATTCCTCAACACATGAAAAGATGACAAGACCTTTGACTTAAGATAGGTGCCTACAAAAGAAGATAAGCAGACTACATTATCAAGAAGATAAGCAGACTACATTATCAGAAAATTAAGTGACTAGTTGATGAAAAACAATTAATGCAACATTAAATATAGTTTCAAAGCATCACCAACAGATGAAGCATAAAGACAATTGTGAGAAAATTGATACTTGGAAAAGTTGGCTATAAATAAAAAATGCTTAGAAGTTTTTGCAGAGAATTTGGCATAAGAAAATGTTGGAGCAATTATTGTTTCTTTTAGAAAACAACTTTATGTATGCACTTTAAAACTCTCAAACATTTGTATATTTGAGAGTTAGACTCTAGCTTTACCTCTATATTCGTCTACATTAGATGATGTTGAGTCTTTGAGAACATTTGATATACCCAACTTTTGAACCTTTAAGGAGAACCATAAATGATTTGAGAAAGAATATGTATTGTAGTTAGCTTGAAGAAGCTAGTAGAAATACTATTTATTGTAAGAGTTAGAAGTGACTTGAGAAAACAATACTTATAATTTTGATATCTAGTGTAACTTAGTGGTTTGTTGAAAATTGGACATAATTTCAATGGTAAAGGTGAACCAATATAAATTTTTTATGTTCTTATCTTCTTTATTCCTATCTTCTAACGGGAGAATTCTCTATCCTTTATTGTCAAGATTTTATTTACAAAAATCGTCTTATCATCTTTTGTAAAACTATTTCTTTTTCTAAAATATCTTCTCTTAAACCATATTTCAGTTCAAACAATAACACCACAATTGAGTTAAAAAATTTTATTTAAATTTTTTTTAAAAAACACAATTCAATTCTCTTATATTTTCTTTATATTTGTATAAATATAATTTGAACAATTTAAAGTATTAAAAAAAAATTAAATTAAAAATAAAATATTAAAATAAAATATTAGTTAAAAATATTATTTAAAAATTATTAATTTTTACTATGCCAAAATTCATAATAGATAGCACCCTTTACATAACACTTAAATGAATAAGCGCTATGTATCCAAAAGCAGACATGAACATTTCCTAGGATAAGTACTATGTAATGAATGAGTATAGATAGAGCTTAAAATAACTCATTTAACGCACAAAATAAATAACATTATATATTGATATTATGTGACAATATGATGCATGAGATATAATAATATTAAAGTTAAGAATTATAATGACAATATTTAAATATATAGTGAAATTATATATTTTAAAACAAAAAAACATATATTATATATATTTTCAAGATTTAATAATCTTATTTAGTTTTGTAACAATACATGTGTTTAATAGTCTTATTTTAAATTATTTAATGATTATATAAAATAAATATCTTCTATTTATTTTAGTTATTAAAAATATTATATATTTTGTCATTTTGTTCTTATTTGGATATCATTGCTGAAGACACTTTTGAGATGATTGCTAATGCCTTCAATTCAGGTACTATTATTCCCTCTCAGGCGAAAACTCTTATTGTTTCTATTCCTAAAGTGGGTAATCCCTCATCCTTGAAAGACTTCAAGGCCGTTAGTTTGTGCAATGTGGCTTTTAAAATTGTCCCTATAGTTCTAGTCAGCAGAATAAGACCTTACATGGAATCCATTATCTGCCCTCTTCAAACTAGCTTCATTTCTGAGTGTGGCACTATGGATATTGCTTAGGAGATTAATTATCACATGTATAAGAAAAAAAGGTAAAACTGACTGTCTCTTGTACAAAATTGGTTTTGAGAAAGTCTATAATAGAGTTTATTGGGGCTTTCTTAAGTTGACTTTGCCTGAATTTGGTTTCCCTACTAAACTTATTGACTTGATCATGATTTGCACAACTACATCTTCTCCTTTTCTCAAGTGGAATAATGAAATTTCGGAAAGTTTCCCTCAAACTAGAGGCCTTAGACAGAGAGGTCCCATGTCACCCTATCTGTTTGTTCTTAGCATGGAGAAACTTGCTTTTCTCATTCAGGAGAAAGTTCGAGCCAATAAGTGGGAACCTGCTTTGATTTCTAATTATGGGCCTCGGGTTTCTCACTTATGTTTTGTTGATGCATGATTGGGTTACTTTTCACCGAAGCCACTACATCTCGGCACGTGTTGTTAATCAAGCAAGTCCTTTATTCTTTTTGCAAAGTTGCAGGGTTTAAAGTTAATCTTCAAAAATCTAGATTCGTTGCTTTGAAAAATGTTTCTAGAGATAAGAGTGAGGCTTTTAAATTTATCCTTGATCACACTAGCCGTATTGATAAATATCTTGGCTTCTCTATTCCGACTGGTAGGGTTAAAAAAGGGATTTTGATTTTATTATTGACAAGATTTAAGGGAGATTGGTGGGTTGGAAAAGCAAATTGCTTAATAGAGCAGGAAGAGCTACATTGGCTAAATCCGTTTTGGAAGCTATCCCTACTTATACTATGCAAAATGTTTGGATCCCTAAAGGGGTTTGTGACAATATTGATGCTCATCATATTAGATCCTTCATTTTGGGAAAACCTCACACTCATTGGGTTGATTGGCATTCTGTTACTAGACCGAAACCCTTAGGGGAATTAGTTTTAAGGAAAGCTCGTGAATGTCTCTCTTTTCGAGAAGCATGTTTGGTCTCCTTTGCATAAAGAAGATAAAATGTGGGTTTGGCTTCTTGACTATAAATCACTAACCAAAATTTTCTTTTAGTGGCCATTAATATGTCCTCTAGTGGCCATATAAATGGCCAATAAACCTTTTACCGGAAATTAGTAAATGCTAGTAAAGACACATGAAATGCCCGGGTAACTTTTAGGAGCAATATTTGTGGCCATTATGTTTTGCCAATTTAAGATATTATTTGCAGCATGGTCATGGATGGGGATCTACGTCTCAAATCCAATATTTCTAGATAAGAATAGGAGATTGGACTTTGGCCTTAAGTTTCCTAACATCAATTTTTTTATTTGTGATAATTTATTCACTTTTATCCCTCAATTACATAAACTAATTATAGCATTAAAATAAAATAAAATAAAAATTTGATCACATCCAATGGTTATCCTAACCCTTCTTTTTCAGATTAATTACAAAAAGAAAAAAACCCTACAAAACTGAGGTAAATATAATTAAATTATTCACAATAAATTTTTGAATCTCATCGTACATAGTATAAAACGATAATATATTTTGAGAAAAAAAAAAGTATGCTACACTAAACTACTTAACTTTGTAGTATGAGCATCTTCCCATGTAGTTTATTCATTCAGATCTTTTGAAGGATCATGATAATTTATTCTGTTGCATGTGACGTTGCCCATAACCATGAACTTATTTAGCTATGTCCATCTTATACATTTTAATGTTTGCAAGAACACAAATTATAAACAAACCAAGAAAGAAAAGAAGTAACACAAGTAATCATTTTATTGGTGTTGAGAAATTAACAACCCTCAACTTTCTTGATGGCCATGGGGATTTCACAGTACAAACCGTCTTTCACTTCATCAACCTGATGCAGTCGAGAAGAAACTTGTTAGTCCCATAGTAGCAAACAAAATGAGATGAAATTAATAGAAGGCGGGTTTATGGTGGGCTCTTTCATTTGTTTATCAAACAAAGTTACACTAAATAAAAATAAATTAAAAAGAATTTTAACATCTATCCTTCTTGTAAAAAGGAAAAAAAATATCTATCCTTAAATATTTTCTTATATTTATCTTTAAATATCTAAAATAAATGAATTATAAGCTTTTGCATTAGTTAATGAATAACCACTTTTTTAGATATAGAAATATTATTAGAAAGAAAAAAAGGACAACCAAATTAGGAAAAGGATAAGATATCCTTTGTAAACAAAATGAAAATCAAGGGAATCAACTCAATAAAAAACATAAGAAGCTTGGCAATCATAAAAATGATTAGTCAGTAACAATTTAATGGAGTCTTGGAGGTATTAATTTTTTTTAATGTCACATGAACATTTTGAATTATGCAGTGAAACTCATTTTTACTTTCTTATTTTTATATTTTTATATTTATAATAGATTAATCTTTTAAAAAAACATATTAGTAAAGTTGGACACTAATTTTTATAGTATAAAAAGGTGTTATATTTAACAAAATCACAATAGTTGAAAATAAAAATATTTAAATAAATGTTTATTATATTAGCTTTCACTAGAATGACAATTTTCTATACTCTAAGGCATTCAGTTTGCGGCCTTAACTTTCCAAATTACAATATATCATAGAAAATTCTTTTGCTATATTCATTGTACCATTAGAGCTTGGCAGGATAGTAGCAGCCCTTGTCCACCACAAAATCATTTTAACAATATAATGATGAAAAAATGGAACTTCAGGTTCATCAAAGTATGTAATATGAGGCTATTTAAATCCATTACCTGAGACACAATGACACTAGTAATAAGCCTCATCTTGACACTTCTGCCTACTGTATTGAACCATTTAGAGGAGTGACGTGACTCAACATTACCACTTCTCCAGCCACACTTGGTCCACAAGAATGTTTGTGCCAAATAAATTGATTATGATATGATGTACGAGCTTCCATGCAAAACTCTAAAGAGGGGTAGAGCTACAACTAAACTATGAAAGTATGAAACAGTAATTATGAGAAAAACATGGAGGTTAGGCAGTGATTTTCTACTTCCACCAAAGGATCAAAATAACTAGAGAAAGAAACATATTTGAGGATTACGAATCAATAAAGAGGTGAAGGCAACAAAGATTTTGAAGTAGGTGCACTTCTTCAATGATCTAAAGTTTGAAGAGTAAGGGGGACACAATATGTCAAAGATTGCACAAGAAGTTATAGCTTTATGTCACATTGATACTAAGACAGAAATTGATTGTTTAGCAATGAAGATTAACCTTTTACTTCTTATTCTGGTTATTGCATATTAAAAAAGATAGTGGCCAAGTGCACAACTTTTGTGTTTACTCCTAATTTACTATCCTTTCTCAGTTACCATAATAGTACTACATAAAGACTTCTGTATAGGTTGGCTTTATTTGAAACTGCACTTATCCAAATTTAAATATTAAGTTTTATACAGTACCTTTAATTTCTCAGATCACAGACATCAAAGCTACTTAAGTCCATTGATAACAAGGATGAAGACAGCACAAATGTCCTAAATTCAACAAAACGAAAATAAAAAATACGATTAGTAAATGTTGAAGGAAAAACTATACATGCACGTAGTTAATATTAAACACCACTCAATACTCTTCTACCATATAACATTTTTCAATTGTAAAAGCACCTATGTTTAATAATAAGTGTTTGTATGTGACAACAAATCTTACCGGTAAGGCTCCATAGAGACACTAAACTTCATGCCTTTTCATTTCGTTTTTCTACTTTTTGAGAAGCCTCTCTTGTTCAAGAAGTCACACACACACATTTGGATCATCTACATTAAAATTTCTTCGTGAAAGTGGTGGTAGCTAATTTTGAATCATCTACGAATTAACAAGAGAATAATTTTTGAATGAAAACATCTATAGACGCAGTCAATGGAAAGCTCAAGATAATATTAAAATTTTAAAAAATAAATGAGTAAACTCTCAACTGTCCTCAAAGCATTAACTTCATTTCATTCCTAAAAGACTTCTGTGTCTCTCTCCTCCCCTAACTATTCTTTCTCTATTTTCTCGATAAAAAAATCATTTATTGTTAACTATTTTTCACTTGTAAAAAAAGCTAACTATAAGGTTAAGCTCTGTTTTTCACTTGTAAAAAATGTGATCATATTAATTTTTTTTTTCCATTACTTTCTTATTCAGTCTATGTTGAAGATCATATCATAATATCTAATTAATATGATACTAGTGATAAATAAAAATAAAACTCGTTCTATTTTATTAAATAACATAGATGATAACTAGTAGAGTAGAACCATCTAATTAATCTAATACTAATGAATGAAAACATGGAACAAAATGTTTAACATACCATCAAGGAACCCTAACTGCTCTTCTCTTTTTTCTAGTCCTGTAACTCCATTCATGCACATTCTTTAGCTAATAGCTCCTGTAAGAGCTGAACCCCTGTGCTCATCAAGATTCAGATATTAAAAACCAGAATTTCATATATGCTTTTTTATATATCACCAGACAATAACATTGAATTTACTTCAAATGAATAAATATGGACTAATACATCAATTTCTCGTAAGACAATTTTTGCCACCTATTTTGGGAGGGTTAGTACAGAATGATAAGTAGCACTGCAACTGACACAAAAATAATTTGGGAATACATTAGACCCACCAAACCTGAATGGGTTGCGATTTTAATTTTATAATAGCTCCACAAACTAGACTGGGAGACTGCCATATAAAGATAAAACACTTAAATGTTGTTGTGAAGGATAGTTTATCAACACAAACCTCAGCTTTGGTATATAATACATGGTGTCTTCCAAATTTCAATCCCATGTATTTCAGCGAGGCTGTAATTCTCCTTGAATGTTTTTAACAGCGTTGTCATAGTATACAGAGCTCATAAACCAAAATTCATGGTTATTAGCAGAGATAATCTGTATATATTTTTCAGATGGGTTGTTACTGCTTACTGATACGTTTACTAATTTCAGCTGGTGAAATGGAATGATCACCTAATGCATGAGAAGGAAAGCATGAGTGTAAGTAGTTTAAAAAGAAAAAAAAAAAAAAACATGACAATGTAAGAAAACAAGTGCAGGATCAATCTCCTTATGCCTTCTACGAATATGAGAAAATAGATGAAAGTTATAAACTACAAATTGTTTAATCTAACATGTGGACCAAATTACTAGAGGGTGAAGTACTTTATGAATTTTGTCTAAAGACTAAATATTTTAGCATAGAAAATTATTCGTTGGTGTTTAGTTTGATTAATACTATAAATACAACAGAAGTTTTCAGAGCATAAACAAGATATACAACCAAAAAATTATAAAATGAAAACAATTATACATAGAAGCAAGATCTCCTTTGGCCTTTCCATGACTATTTCTTGGTGTCATATTCCACTGCTTTGGAATTGGAAAAAATACCACACAATTTTTCATATTCTTACTTTAATACAATAAAATTCAATTGAATATAAATATATAAGCTTGTACCTTAATAACTAAACAAAACTCCAATTTAGTGGCATAATTAAACAAATGAAACATTTTTCTTAAAATTGTTCAATTCAAATAATCAGAATCTCACATCATGCTTCAGTTTAACAATTGAATTTATGCATATGATATAGTAGGATTTGACATCAAGGTTTAATATATTCCTTTTGGCTTTTGTGCTTCTGACTAATAATGCTTGTTAATAGATCTCCAATAAAAACACTAGAAATAAAATCACTAATTTTTAGCAATTCGAAGCTATGCACCCTAGGAATAGAAAATCCACAAAATCTCAAGTCCAAAAACCCTTAAATCCCTAAAAATAAAAGGAAGAAAAAAAAACTACAACAACTTTAACTGATTTGTAACTAAGATTTGAGATTAACAATGAACTTGAGCTTTGCACTTTAGAGATTTGAAACAGAGCAATGCGAATTGCAAGTGTTAGTGATAGGTTTGAATAAAGGTTACAAAACAAAGTTAAAGAGCATAACAACAAACCAAATTCATTGATTCACATGAACCTTATGTATTTCTTGTTGACGAGTTAATGGAGAATGGAAATTGAGAGTTATCAAGGATAATGAAAAGATGAACTTGAGCGAGTGTGAAAAAAGAAATTATACCAGTAGGATATATGGCACATCAGGTTTAGTACGATAAAAAGGAACTAGAAAGTAGCCTATCAAGTAGGCAGATATCGTCTTGATCTAATACAGAATAAAGAAGATTATAAAAAATTTATAAATAAATATTTATTTATTAACTATTAATAAATTAATAATAATGTTAAACCTGCATCTAAGATCTATAATCTCAAGCCTATTGAGATTATCTGTAAATATGGGTAAGCGTAAAAAGATAGAGGTTATTGTTATTTTATCACTAACAATTTTTTTTTCTAATTCGCAACTATCTACTAACTTGAGCATTGAAATGTCTCGTGTAAGTATCTATCTCGATTCTAAAAGGGTACATTCAGAGCTTCCTAAGGAGAAAATTACCCTTGTATCCCTTTTGCAGATACATTTTGGTGCCCACCATGGAGCTCAAAAGAAATTTCCTTTCAGCCTAAGGTTATGGTTGTAACAAGGAGCATGATAGATCACGAATTGGTTCAACAAAACCTCGATTTAGAGGAAGGTAGGAGAGTACGTTCAACACAAGTTGAGATGGATATTTTGGAGGTGATAAGGGAGATAATAGTAGAGATAGAAGCCATGAAAAAGAAACATGAAAAAGGATTAGAAAAATTGAGGAAGGAAAATGTAGAGATGCATAAGCAATTAAGAACCTAGAAATCGTCTGAATAGGAAAAAACATTTGGGACACATTGGCCATACGTTTTGGGACACAATTTGCAACTAGTTGACCTTATCATCTAACTTCGCTAGATTTGGTAAACATTCAACAAGAAAGGAAGGAAACACTAAGAACTTTTATGGAAATATTTAGCAAAGTCACACTCAATATATGAGATTTTGACTTAGTAGTTGCACTACATCATTTGGTTGCAACACTCAAACTTGAACCATTTGTCAATAACCTATGTAATAAACCAATGATAGATATGGATGAATTAAGGAGAAGAGCAACTAAATACTCGCAGATAAAGAAGTTGGAAAAATTTAGAAATTAGACTACGATAGAACAAGCAAGAGAAAAGAGAAACCGTGAGAGGGACCATAAGAGAAGTAGAGACAGTTTCAATAGAGATAATAAAGAACCCATCAGACAAAAATATTCTCAATATACTCCTCTAAACACTAATTGTGCAAAAATTAGCAAAACACTTAACATGGATATTCTACCACCACCCAAAAGAGTCATCATACCCCTAAATGTCAATACTAGAAAACATGTCGCTTCCATTAAAATCATGGACATATAACTAAAGAATGTGCAACCTTAAGAGACAAAATTGAAGAGTTGATCTAGGTCAGTTATTTGAAAGAATTTGTTTAAAGATTAACCAACGACATAGGTCAAAACTACAATAGAGATTACAAAATTGATACTCGAAGAGGTGATGAGGAAAAACGAAGAGAAAAATCTAACAAGGTTGATAACAAAGACCAAGAAAGAAACCGTGAAGGGAATAACCCGAGATGGGTGATAAATACCATTGATAGAGGATTTGCAGGAGGTAGAGCATCTTTTTCATCATGGAAAAGACATCTAAGGTTGGTATGATCAATAAATATAGTTGAAGGAAGGAAGCTAGTAAGGATGCCAATGATTACCTTCTTGTTTGAAGACTTTAAGGGTATGAACCTTGAATAGGATGACCCCAAGGTCATATCTATCTAAATAGCTAACTGCATAATCTGAAAGACTTTGGTAGATCAAGGGAGTTTGGTGAGCATTTTGTACTGGTTCACTTTTGAACAAATGAAAATACCATAGTTTGAAATCAAACCATATAACGATCAATTAGTGGGGTTTTCAAGAGAAAGGATGAATACTAGGGGTTACATAGAATTGTATATCAAGTTTAATGAAGGGAAAAATTATCGAATGATAAAACTTTGATACATAATAGTTAATGCAAACACTTCTTACAACATATTACTAGGGTGACCTACGCTTATTACACTCAAAGCCATAATATCAATACCTCACTTAATAATGAAGTTTTCATCATTAGAAGGAAGGATAGTCATAGTCCATGCTGACTAGAAAATGATAAGAGAATGTTATGCCACAAGCTTGAAGAGTAACCCATTGGTGGAGAAGGAGGTTCCATGACTAACATCCAACACGATTGCTTCTGTCGAACTTGATCCAAAATTAGAATACGATAAAAAAGTAGATCCCAATGAAAACATATGTAAATTGCAACTCGACAAAAATGAAGAACAATGCACTTAGATGAGAATGAATCTAAAAGGAGTTCACTTAAGAATCACTAAAGTCCTAAAAGACAACTTGGCTTTATTTACATGGTTGAAAAAAAACATGCCTGAAATCAATCCGACCTTCCACTCTCATAAATTATTCATATGTGTAAAAGCTAGACTTGTTGCTTAAAAGAAAAGGAAATTGGGGGAAGCAAGAAGAAAGGTTGTCATCAAAGAAACCAATAAAATATTAGATGCTAATTTCATTTGAGAAATGCAGTATACCACATGGCTATCAAATGGTGTAAGGGTGAAAAAAGAAAATGGTAAATGGAACATGTGTGTAGACTACATGGATCTTAATAAAGCGTGTCCAAAAGCTACTTACCCTTTGCTTAATATTGATTGGTTAGTTGATAGAGTAGTAGGAAAACTGCTCTTAAGTTTTCTAGATACATACTTAGGGTACAACCTGATCCAAATGTTTCCACTTGATAAAAGCAAAATAATTGTTATTATTGAGTTAGCAAACTTTTGCTAGAAAGTCATCCCTTTTGGTTTGAAGAATTCAAGAACAACATATGAAAGGCTCATGGATAAAAATTTTCATGCTCAAATAGGAAAAAACATAGAGGTGTATGTAGACGATATGGTCATCAAATTCGCAACACTTGAATTACACGCAATCAACTTTTGTGAGATATTTAGTGAGATTATAAAGCATAACAAGTGGTGAAATCTAGAAAAATGTGTCTTCATAGTTGAAGGAGGAAGACTTTTAGGTTTTATGATAACCCGTAGAGGTATAGAAGCTAATTCAAATAATTTCAAAGCCATTCTAGACATGCATGCCATGGTTAAAGAAGTTCAATGATTTGTAGGAAGACTTGCATCTCTATCTTGGTTTATTTTGAGGCTGGCTAAGAAGATGTGTCTCATTCTTAGGTTTCTTAAGAAGACAAGGACGTTTAAATGAGATGAAAAATGTGAACAACCATTTGAAGAATTGAAAGCATTCTAGTCACACCACCAATTCTTTCAAAACATAAGATTGGCAAGGACATGTTTGTATACCTCTTAGTATCTGATGAAGCAATTAGCGTTGTTATTGTGCAAGAAGAGAAAAAACTCCTATCTCATATATGTTTAATCAATTAAGTCTTACAAGACTTATAAAGTAGATACCACATAGTTGAGAAATTTCCTTATCATTGGTGAATGCGGCAAGGAAACTTCGACAATACTTCCAAAGCCATTAGATCATAGTGAGCATGAATCATCCTATCACAAAAATCTTGCAAAAACCTAAATTTGCTGGAAGAATAATGGTATGGCCAATTGAATTATTGAAATTTGACATCAAGTATGACCTACGATGATCAATTAGAGCATCATTTTTAATCAATTTCTTGAATGAATTACATCCAAATAAGCTTAATAAGGATGATTGGTGGACATTGCATGTTGACGGGTCTTCAAATAAGATTAGTAGTGGAGCGGGGATGATACTAAAAGGACTAGGATGTTTGATATTAGAAGAAACCATAATATTTGACTTCAAAACGTTTAACAACCAAGTAGAGTATGAGGCATTCAGCTGGATTAACGCTGACATTAAATATGGGAGCAAGAAGAGTGTAGTGCAAAAGTGATTCTCAATTGGTGGTAGGACAACTTACCAATGCATTCTAAGCTAAAGAAACCCAAATTGTAAAATATTTTCAAAAGGTTAAAAGTTTAATGGAAACTTTGAATAGGTGGAGGTGTGTCATATATCAAGAGAATAAAATTCTAGGATGGACTTGTTAGCCAAGCTAGCTAGCTCCAAAAATTCAGGTCAACACAAGACTATCATTTAACATACCATAACTAACCCCAACATAACAAATTTTAGTGAAAACATGCAAGTAGATATAAAAAATAAAGGATGAATGACCCCCTATACATATATCTAAACACAAAACAATTGTCGACTAACAAAGAAGTCAAGAAGATTCAAGTGCAAGCAACAAGATATGTTATAGTACTAGGAGATCTATACAGGAGAGGTCTTGACTTCATTGTTAAAATGTCTAACTAAGGAACAAGCTAAGCATGTTGTGGAAGAAATTCACAAAGGTATTTGTGGGGCACACTCTAGAGGAAGGATGATGACAACCAAACTTTTAAAAGTAGGATATTATTGGTCTACTCTCAAGAAAGACTACTCAGAATACACCAATCAACCAATGAACTGCATACAATCTTCTTTGTTATTTTTAAATAGTTTATTTTTATTTCTAAAAGATAAGAATAATAAAAGAATAAAATTGAAAATCCTTTCATTATAAATTGAAGTGCTTATCAGGTGTTAAAGTAAGGTTGTATCGTACGAGTTTCCATTTTGTTAAATTTTAATTCATATAGTACTTGATATTTTATTCTAGAATATTAATCTTAAAATATTAGAAAATGAACTCGATAGATTATAAGACATGGCCTTTTGCTACTTAGGAAATGGATATTCTTGAATTGTTCCCAATAACAAGAGGACATTTTAAATTCCTTATAATAGTGGTGGATTATTTTCCAAAGTGGATTGAAGTAGAAGCCATAGCAAACATCATAACACAAAACGTATAAAATTTGTATGGAAGAAGATTGTCACTTGATTCATCATTCCTCAAGCCATCATCACAAATAATGGATGACAATATTGAAACATTTTATAAAGGTTTGAAAATCCAACATTAGGTAACCTCAATTGATGACCCTCAAATGGCCAAACTGAGGCAATGAATAAACTTATTCTTATAGAATTGAAGAACATACTAGGTTTAGCAAAATGTGCATGGATTGATGAGTTACTAGAATTCCTTTGGGTATATAAGTGTACCCGCCTCAGTTATCCATAGGGGAGACTCCTTTTCGGCTAACATATGGTGTAGACGTAATGATACCAGTAGAAGTGGGAAAACCTTCTCTTAGAAAGAGTCATTACAACTCAGAAAGTGTAACACCCAACTAATTTCTCAATACGAAAGAAAATCCTTTAAATAATAAAACTACTTTTGTTGTGTATTCAAAATTTAATTTCCTTTACTTAAGGGAGAAACATGATACTTTCAATTTTTAATTCACTCAGTTCAAAATAACTAAAGTTGATATAATACATTCTAGAAAATAATAAATATCCTTCTCACTTTTTCAAATTAATATCATCATATATATTCTAGAAAATCCCTTCTAGTTTTAGTTAACAATGTGATTTAATATTTTCACAGACAATTTGCATTAGAAAACAAATTTTGAAATAGATAAGTATAGAATTACACATTAATTTATAATAATAGAGAAATATAAATTTCCAAATTGATTTTGAGACAAGACAATTCACAACTGATGCGTTATCACATTCCAAAAGTAACTGGAAAAAAATTCATCTTCTTCGTTATTATAGATCAAGAGACCAGCAAAAAGTAAAGTTTTTCCCCAAAAGCGAATTTACAATACATTGTTGCAAAAGTAAACAAGACCTAACATACTAGCCTAAACATCCTATCCTAGTCACAGCCAAGTAGCAAAATCCTATCTATCATCTGGGTAGTTGTCCAATATTTTCCCTCCCTAATCTTATCCCTCAAAAGGGTCTTCTTCCTCGATAGACTCTTTTTTGCCATCCTATTTTGCCTTCTCCACGGGTGCCTAATCCCTAGACGACATCGAGCTTGATGGAGCTAGACTTGAATCCATCCTTTGGATGGGTAAGAGAAACCCACACATCGTACGCGAATCAGAAGGGTAAGGGACAAGCTTAGGAGATACATCCTCAGGGGACTGAACCTTATTTGGAGGCTTAACTCTACTAACAGTCGTGGCTAAAGCGGGTTGAGACGGTCTAGAGGAGGTAGGTGAAGTAGGTTCTACTCGAGAATAGTCCGAAGAAAGTGTCTACGTCATGATAACTGGAAGATCAACACGAGTGGGGTCTTTGTGCGAAACTAGATCTGATGGGAGGAATGTGAATCACATGTATATGGTAAAAGTGTTGTCCTCGTATATCAGGTCATGGACCCTTTTCCTCGCTAGGAGTTGTATAGAAAGCCGAAAAATCAATCAAAAAGGCTTCACCATTCAAATATGAAAGAAAAAGGGTGTAAGAAGTGAGCCTTCCATCCTCTCAAATCAAACATACACATATACATCCACTCACTCTATGATTCTCTCTCCTCACCGCAATGTTCCTACTTGATTCTTATATTAATCGTGTTTTGGGCCCTTTGTTGCCTCTTAATCTTATAAATCCTAGAGGACTTATAGGATACGTTGTAATATTTCCTTATTTGCTTTCTAGGTGACGATCAGGAGGTAATATCCTACTTGGTACTCAATTCAAGATACTCTGTAACATCCTACTTTTGATATAGTAAAATTATAATTTTAAGATTAGAAAATTTATCTTTCTTTATTTGAAATATTTTAGTTTAGTCAAGATAAGATTTAGAATTTTAACTTCTATAAGAAAATATTAATAGATAAGATGGAAAACGAGAGAGAGATTTTTAATTAGTTAATTTAACTAAGTTAAAAATCAATTTAAATAATAATATAAACCAATAGAAATAGATTAAATTTAAATAGAAAATAAACTTTTGATATTCTAGATGAAATAAAAATAAAAGAAAGAAAAGAATAAAAATTAGAGAAATAAGAATCTAAATTAATAGAAGTTAGAAATAAATTTTTAGTAATTAAATATAAATAAATAAATATTTAGATAAATGAAATAAATAAATTTTATCAAAATAAAATAAATATTTGGTGTAAGAAAATATAGCAATAGTAGGGGAGGATATAAATTAATTTATAGGATTTTTGGAAAAATTTAGAAATTAGAAATATAATTTGAAAATTAAAATAGAAAATAAAAGAAAAAGAAAAAAAAATGAAAAAAAGGGATAAGGAAAAAAATTCTGGCTAGGGTTCAAACCCAAGACCAGAAGGCAAAAGAGAAATGCACTAACTAGCTAGGTTAGGCATCCTAGAAAAGTATAAGGCCCGGGAAAAATATAAAGAAGTGATAGAAGTGAACCACGTGAAAAAAATAAAACATGAAATAAGAAAAAGGTGTGGGATGGGTTTGAAGAGAGAAACATTGAGGTCGAAGAGTGAGAAGGTATGTCGGGATTGCCATTTGACTGCTAAGGCCATTGCTGTTTATTTTACAAATTAAAGATACTTAAGCTACCAATAAAAACATAAAACTGCCATTGAAACAACTTACAAAGCTCTGAACCTCGAGCTTCTCTTCATCGCCTGCCAACCTTTGACCCTGTTGTAGTCCCAACTACGCTCGCCCATACCTTAGGAATTAAATGAGCAAAAATTCAAGCTGAAATGCCTATAAATATGAAGCTGCCATGGATGACGAAAATGCATAACCCAAAGGAACCAAGCTCGAAGTTTCTTCCTAGAATTGAACTCCAATCACGCCATTTATTCCACATACTCATTCGAAATTCATCCAACAACAATCTTGTTAAGGAATCAATAAGAACGGAATAATAAAGCTCGAATTTGACCCCTAGCCAGAAAGTTTGTTTTGGTTTGTTGGAAGAGTTTGAAAAAGGTAGGATGAGTTATTTTTCCTTCGAATTTGATTAATAGAATTATTGTAGGTTTTTTGAATTTGGATTTATGAAAGATTAACTTTCTAAGATAGACGAATTCATGAAAAATGAATCAAACCAAAAAAGCTTAAAAACTTGAATTTGAAGAACTTGGTTCGTCCTAATTAAGTCATTATGGATAAAATTATAGGTTGTGGAAGCTTTGTTGATGGTATTCGAACTATTCTAGCTACAAAATTCTCTAGAATTGATGAGGGAAGTCGATAATTGTAACATCCTATTTCTCTAGTTAATAAAAATATTATTATTTCATAAATAAATAAAGTTGTAGCTTAAGAATAGGAACTTATTTATTATTTAGCAAACTAATAGATGAAAAAAAATAAATAAATAAAATTAAATATATAATTAATAAAAACTTAACAAGTAAATAAAATCAATAAAATATTTATAAGGATATCAAAATAGGAATTTAAAAGCCAAGCATAGTTAGGAGAATAAATATATATAGAAAATAAAATTTTTCCAGATTTTTTTAAATTAATAAATAATTATTAATATTTAAATAATTAAAAATTTATATATATTTATTTTATTTATCACTTTTAAATTTTAAAAAATAAAAGTAATTAAGAAAAGAAGGTAAGGGAATTTTTCAACATTTTTAGAAGTAAAAACAAATTTATAAAAAATTAAAACAGAAAAATAGAATAAAAGAAAAA
>JAMLFT010002439.1:0-25478 GCA_026544285.1 Pachyrhizus erosus | reverse complement strand
AAAAAATTTATTATAATAGTTAAAATATGAAAAAAATATTGATATAATTTGAAAAAATTTCACAAAATATTATTATAATTTGTTCTATAACATTCGTATTTTTATGAAGAGAAAAGTGAATTTTATGCTTTAATTTTTTATTTATTTTTTGTCATTTTCGTTTCTATCGTATGTGACGCGCCAACTCTTTTCCAATATGTGCATCAACCAACACCTGCGGTAATTTACAATCTTTAAATAATGTTTTACTATTTTAAAAATATTTTTTCATCGATAATTTTCTATTTTATGAAGATATTTATACGTAATTATATATTAACGTCATATTAGATTAAAGTTTTTTTTACACTCAACATCTTTTTATTATTATTTTTATGCAAAAATTTATATCTAGCTATATTTAATATTTCTTATGTCTTATGTCCTTTTGTAAATAATAATTGAGATAGATAAATCCCAGTTAGGTATTTAAATATAATCTAAAATAGTAAACTGCTCAATCACACCAATTTAATTAAATTAGTTTCATAGTAGACCGACACGTACATATATGAGTACAACATTCTTGTTGATGATGATTACCGACGATCTTCTCTGCCAAATATCACTATGGGCAGGGACGTGTATTTGACTTTATTAATAATAATTAAGCAAAACGTGAGAAGCTCGTTTGTTGTCAAAGTTGTCATAATATTTGTTTTTATATTTCTTTTCAGTGTCACTTTCCAGAGATATAAAGCAGCCTTGCATTGAAGGTCCATGAGTTACACATAAGACTTCCATTTAATTGTTAATCAGATTAGTTCCTACTATGCACGGAATTCATAAAATAAAACAAAACCAATTTTATTATACATTGAAAGTATTTATATTTTTTTTATTGAGGAAGTCCTAATTTTCCTTTTTACTTTTCAATAAATTTAACAATTGATTGATGAATATATTATAAATTATGTTCATAAATTTTCTTAAATATTTACACAAGTATACTATTTAGTGCTAAATTTTTAACCACTTGGGTGAATGATTGATTTGTCAAAAGAGATGTGGGAGATAGGAACTCAGTGAATGGTAAGTTATCTGAGACAGTGTTATAAACCGGACTTATGACTGGTCCCGTTGAGTATTTAGATCGTTTGTGCAAAAGAACCGATCAATTTGACTTTAAATAGGTAAAAATCAACATTAATTCACTCACTCAGATTGGTCGATTTTTAGTTTGATTCTAATTTTCAATTTAAAAAATACACATTGTTTAATGTGGTAAGATCTCTCAACTTTTTACTGCAACACACACTGCTCCATAGTTACTTTTTCATCTGCAAATTGTACTTGTTTTAACTTTTTAATCTTAATTTATAATCACATGTCTCAGTGCATCTTACGGCCTCGTGCATCACTCTCCTCATATATGACATCTCAGACTCTAACTCTTAAATGAAACAAGCAATAAATATATGAAAAATAATCAAAATACAAAAATTAACACTAAGCCGTGATTTGGGATTTTTTTTTCTGAATTAGTGTTAAAAAAAATTAATTATCAAAATGGTGTAAAAAAAATATATTTACTTACAAGGAGTTATCTTGATTACATAAGTTAAAAAAAGAACGTCATCTAAATTACCTATTTTCAATTCTCGTTTATCTTTAATAGGATATGTCAACCTATTTATTTACTCCTAATTTTTCAGCTTTTTAAAAACTTACAAAAAGAATTAAAAGCTAACTGTATTTATTTTTTACTTTTGAAATAAATGAGACAGCACCTCAATTGATGTCTCTTTTATTTTTATAAATAGGAAGTGTCAATTAAGATAGTACCTCCTTTATTTCAAGTGTAAAAATAAATGGAGTTAATTTTTAATCATTTTATTCAGTTTGAAAAATTAGAAAAAGATAAATAGATTGATGTTTAAAAAAAAAATTGAAAGTAGATAACTCACATATCATCTCTTATTGTCTATGTGGCAAAAATAACTCTCTATTAATGGTTTTTTTTTTTTTTCATGTCATTTTAGTAATAATTTTTTTAACACTAATACTAAAAAAATGTCATGATTTGGACCTTGTACCATTCATTAATATCACATTAAAAAGTTAATATATAAGATATTAATATAACATATTATATAATATTATATATGTGTGTGTGTATATTTTATTTTTATTTTTATCAATTCATTCAGTTGAATAATTGGTCCTCTAATTTAACCAATAATCCAGTGTCTTTACTAAATCAATAATTGATCTGATTTTAACAAGGTGTGAACCTCTTGAAGTACAAGTTGTTAATAAATTTATTCAATTAATAATCTTAGAATACCTATCTCATGATGAAGAGCACTCTATCAACTTCATTTCCAATAGTAATAAAATCCTTCCAAAAGTCAAAGAGCGTATACACATGTTACGAGAGGTGAGTTTTACGTACTGTGATAAAGGCTCTAACAAATAAGAACGACAAGAAGTAGGAAATATAACTAAATATTGCATGTCACGATGAGTGTACGATTAACTAATTTGTACTTTCTTCCAACTTGCAAAGTATATCCTTAGCTTTTTGTACACGGCGGAGACTTATGCAAATTTCATGTTGGTGGGGGAGAGCATCTTCTTGTGTTCAAACTTATTTCCTTATTGCATGACCACACTTAAAAGGATGCTTGTGTTAATTATAATAAGTATTCTTGTGACAAAAACTAAACATTATTTAATTATTATAGACGAATACTCAAGGAATGATAATTTCACGATTTTAGTATTCAACGTTGAGAAATAGTGTTTGATAGTTCTGACAATTTTTTTTTTAAATAAAAGTAATGGAGACATTGGATTGGATTATCGGTGCTGGAATTGAATTTGAATTTTGGTCATGCTAATGAGAAGAATATCCCAAGTAATGTGCAATGGTATGTAATAGTGGGCCAAACTCTTCCAAGAAGTCACTGGCATACAAAGGAGTGTTGAAGAATGGTGATTTTGTGATATGGTTTGCTAATGTAATGAGAAGAAGTCCAATGTTTCTTTTTATTGTTTAGTATTGAGAACAGTTGCTTTGAGACAGTTTTTTTACTCGTTATGTTAAGAGTGGAAAGTTGTGTAATTAAACACGGTGAGAGAAAATATTAAATAATTTTGACTTTTATCAATTGAAGTAATTGAAAGTTCAAAACCTTCCATATTTACGTATAAAAGATAAAGGACAAAGATACTATATACTATATAGCATATTCGTACTACTGGTTTTCAATGGTCAATATCACACATTCCAATTGTGGTTTATATTAACTTGGGGGCATGATTGATTTTCCGTCAAAGCAAAACCTTAGAAAAGTTTGACCTGATGTTAAATTAATTTCTTTTATGTTTTCTCTCTCGAAATGTACATAATAAATTTTGTGTATAAGTAGTCTCGTAATGCCTGCAATAGATAATAAAAAAAAATTCATATTATCATATATCTATTTTGTGAATTATCATATAACTTATATCATCACAATACATTGTAATATATATAGGCTAACAATGTAAATATTTTCTAAAATATCATTAATCCAAAATATTATATATGATAAATTTATTAAGTTTTATAAAAATTATACTAAAAATCATTTTTAATTGGTTAATAATGTAAATTTTTTTACACTTACAGTACAGGCCATTTAAACTCAACATAGAAATGATAAAAGAAAATCACTAACTTTATATAGTACAACAATTCATCCAAAAAAGAAAAAAAAAAGTAAGTAAATAAATAAGAAATCACAATCAGTAATTAGTGACTGACGGGTTTCAGAATTTCAAATACAAAGCAGGCATACTAATCAAAGCCTCACGATCATATGTTTGAAAAGTAGCAAAACTTTGGAAAAAAACAAAATTACTAACATCTAAAACACAATAATTACAGGAATGACGTCCAATCTTTATTCTTTCATATTACTAGTGATGGGAACATTTGCCACTGCTTCTCTCTTGTATACTTCATGGTTGAAAATTGCAATGTTAACATAAGCAAAAGCAGACTTTTGTGGGGTTGCAACTAATGATTCGGGTACCAAAACATGCCTTTTATGCCCTCTGGGTCAGCTTCAAAGCCTAAATTGCGATAAAATTCCACAACTGCATTCAACGTACCAAAATAAATAGTCAGACTCCAAGCAGCCAATCAATACCAATACATATTCCCAACTTGGATGGAATTAGGCAATCAATATAAGAAGCCAATACTGTAGCCTTTATTTGGACCACAAGAATAACATTGGTCAGGACTGGAGGCAATGATAGTAAAAGAAGAAACTGTTAAGTTACATGGATAAGAAGATTCCTAAATGGTCTCTATAATGTGGCCTTAAAATTTATGACACTGCTTTCTATCCACTTAAACCAAACCATAGAAAGCATGACACAAGCCCACAAAATAGTAAACCATTTTTGACAGACGGACCATAGTTGACACGTTGCACAGAATCTTGTAGTTAACATTAATGATACTATGCATAAAGGCTGTCAATATTGTTGTACCTTGATTATCTGCAAATAGAGTTATATTGCCAATGTCCCTTTGCAGAAGAGCTCGAATCAGTTTCTCTATAAGAGCTTTACCAAGACCTTGGCCCTATACAATAAATGAATAAAAACAACATAAATAAGTAGTACTCCTACCCATATATAAGGCCATGTTTGGAAGAGCATATGTACAACTAACTTAGATTTATCTTATAACATAAACACTTGTGTATGTGTTTGGGAGAGCTTATTAAAATAACTAATGATATGTCCATAAGCTGATTTCAATAAGCTCATGAAAATAGCTTGTCTAAAAATAGTTTAACCCTAATTTCCCTTCAATAATGATAACAAATTATATAATGACTTAATCAATTTGGTTCTTGAAAAATAGTGTCTTTTTAGTATTGATCCTTTAGAATTTTTATTTTATTTTCATCTTTTAATTTTTACTTTTATTTTATTTTAATCTTTGTTCTCAAGAAATTTTTTGATTTTAATCTCCATCACTTTGTAAATGACGTTGTAATAGCAATTTTGATAGCTGAGTGACTTATTAGATCATTAAAGAGTCTAATATGACAGTCACGTATAAAAATTTAAAAATATAATTTATTAAAAAAATTACATGTAACTATCTTATCAGACACCTTGATGATGTTATAAGTTAGTAAACTGTCAAAAGTCACTGTTACAACATTATTTAATGTCATCACTTGAAAATAGGAACTAAAATAAAAAAAAAAATAAAAGTCTTTAAAGGACCAAAATTAAAAAAAAAACTCAAAGACCAAAAAAAAACATATATGTGCTATTTTTTAGATACCAAATTTATATTTAAGCCTAAGTACTTATACAATAAGACCTTGATTAAGTTATTTATCCAAACAGGCCATCCTATGGCCATGATTTAAGCTTACAATGGAACCGGAGAAAAGGAGGCACTCAAGCCCAAGATCGACTTGGCAGAAATGCAGAATGCTTGAATGCATGGCCATGTGCATTTTACAAATCATCTAACAAAACTAGAGATTCAAGCATGAAATGGCTTTCTCTATGGCTGAGTCTTTTGGGAAATTTGAAGGAGATCAAGTAGAGTGGTTCTTAGTGGAGTAGTTTGAAATAAATGACACAATAGAAAGGTAGAAAAACAAGTGGAGGGAAGACATCCAAATGGAAAGAGAAAATTTCTGCAGGGTATAGATAGAAGTATTGTTCAGAATTGATAGGACATAAGGGTAAAAGGGTACTTGTGGGAAGCATAAAGAGGAGTTAAAGAACAATTAGTTAGAGGGGGAAAGTTAGATAAGTAAATAGAAGGATGTAAGGGAAGAGACATCATTCAGAATTGTTGACATCTAGGAATCAAGCACAAGCTCACTTGTGAAAGGCGAAACCGTTGGAGGATAGATTTTTCTCCTTGTTCTTTCAGTCAAGCAATAAAATCATTATTTTCTTTTCTCTAATTTCCATTTGGAGGTTCCTTACAAGAATGGAAACATTTTGGAAACAAGCCACAAACTATTGCTTAGAAGAGATATCAATGGAGAGTATAAGTCGTAAGAACAAGGTTTCAATATTAAATGATCATAAAAAAGGAAAAGGGAGAAGTTTTCCATTCCAAATTTCCCAAACTTTGGGTATGAACGAATAATTGAGAGTTTGAGTGGAATGGAGTGATTTAGGTTGCCTTCCTTAACCATTTGCCTCCATTTATGCTCCTTTTACCTCTCCACTCAATTCATTCAAATATAGCCTAAATTTAAGTGCCTTTATTTCCCCCAGCACAACACTCAGCACACTTCCAAGCAGATAATTGAAAATATGTTGTTCACAGAGCATAAATATAGACACAGTACACTTTCTTTGGCCATAAACAGACAGCTTAATTTTTACATCACAAGTTCAAATGGATACTTAGTGATGGATGCATCAAGTAACACATACCCTACAAAAGAAGACTGGCTGCCAATTCATTTCTAATTCAATCATTACCGTGATTACTACATTAGACTAAAATATGTTATACATGAACTTGAGATTTTGCATGTGCTACTTTTGGTGGTTAACTTTTTCAGTAACTGACACCAGAGTTTTTGTTCAAAGTCCATGTTTGGTGACAGAAAATACCTGGTAGCCAGGATCAACTAGGACATCCCAAATTGTGGCATTGAAGGCATGGTCAGACGTAGCACGGGCCATGCCAATTAATCTCTTCTGCTCATTCCCCTCTGTTAAATAACTTCGCCAAGTACACCAAGATGTTCATCAAATAGGTTTAGATAGCTATAAGAATAAACAAAATGCTTAAACAGCCAACGAATTAATTTAGACAGAGGACACAGCAAGATGTCATACTATTTTTACCTGACCCAGGTGACTTTCTTACAGAATGCAGTGAGGCCACTATATAGCTATTTTTCAAAGCGGCGGCTAATTTTGACAATGGTCTACGTGGCCAGCCTACCTGTCAGAGAGATTAACCATTTGTTATGCCAAAGATGTTCTTGATAAAATAACAAAGTTTCAGCACTCAAGTTTTAGTGATAAAACTTATACACTGGATCTGTAAATTATGATGCTAAAACATGCACTCACTGAAGGTGTGTATTTGAGGAAATTGTACTAAAGGAAGTTATTGTCATCAATAATGTACATTTGTAAAAATGTCCTAGTGTTAACAAACTAAAATAATGATCTATAAATTGATAATCTAGATTGAAAAATGTAATAAAGATGTTTGAGTATAAAAGACATTAGTCCTTAATGTTGTTACACAAGTTCCTCGAATACGATTTGAGTGTACGGATTCCTGAATAAAAGTAACTTCAAAACTAGCATACACACAATCGCCGCCTTACAATGGAAATTAAAAACATCAACACACAACATAAAGACATGTTAGATACACACCTTGTCACAGAGGGCTTGAAGATCATAAACATCAATATCTCCACCTGAAGAGAATATTATTTGCTCAATTGTACCATCAGGTTCTGTCTTTTCTACAAGAACAAACTCTTGAGGCAGGGGCTCTTCATCTTCTTCATCTGTGGAGGGTGGATCAATGACTTGCATTGAGTTATTCTTCATCAACCTGTAAGGGGAAACAAGCTAATATGTCAAGTACACTTTCAAGATAATGCACTAATCATCTTGCGCACTGTATATAGGCTGTCTTGGCAATCTTGGAGTTCGACAGCTGGGAACACTTACATATATACTAATCAAAGGAAAAATATATGTGTGTAAAATTTGCGAAAACTATAGCTCCCAAAGCAACAAAGTACATGTTTGGAACACTTAAATTTAGAGAAACAATAGCTCATTTTTCAAAGGCTCTCAAGAAGTTGACAAAACTACATGGTTATTTCTTCAAAATAAGGTGAAGCAAATACACAAAATCATATGAAAAATATAAGAACCACCTAAACAAGTTGAAGGAATAAGCATTCCAAGTGGTTAACGGCCATTTGGTTTGAGAAACTGTTTTCTGTTTATACTCAGTAAACGTATTTCGTAAGTTTATACATGAAAAAATGAAACATAAATAAGGTGAAAATAAAATGAAAAAAAAAAAAAAGTTCTTAAACCAAACCGCTCTTCCTACGCAATCAAAATTGTGCAAAAATAAGGCACAAAGTGACCAATTTCCTGTGAATGTGTATAAGATTTGTTTAATACAAATCTAGTGCCCTTTTTGTTTTCCTTTAATTTCCAAAATGGGCAATGAAAATTGAAGGTACCCAGATTTAATTGATTCCCAGAATCCAGCCTTGAGCTGAAAAGACTTGAACTTTCTGGTTGCTGCAACCAACAGAACAGAAAATAAATTATGATAATAAATGAAGACAAGGGAAGAAGCCAAGACAGTGAGAGTGCGCCTACTTGTAGTAGCAAATGAGTAATTAAGATTGGAAGGAACTAATAATTGAGTTTGAGTAGACAGTGGATAATTGGCATGAAACGGAACAACTGAGTACCTGAAACAACACACACACACACACATATAATAAAAATAATAAAAGAAAAAACATTTGTACGAGGTAGGAGATAAAGAAAGACTACTGACGAAGAAGAAATAGCATTGAGATTGAGGGTTAGCATTTTGAGAATGTTAGAGAGATGCTGCGTGTCAGTCTTGTCCACCCAACACTCAGATAGTTATCAACCGATGACTGATGATGCATGTATGTAGATGATGATGGTATGCGTATGTCGCTCGCCAGCCACATTTTCTTGCTCTTCCCTTCTCAAACTGGGCCTTGAACTTGTGCTATTCACAACTCCTTTTAGCTCTTTACACCCACAATTTTTGTACTCCTAAAATATCCCCTTCCCTCGCACACCTTCACCATCCTCCCTTCCTTGCAACATCCTTCTCCCTCCCTCACTCCCCCCACCATCTACACCTTTCCTCTCATTTGTCACTCTTTTATTCTCTCCAAAGCTATCTCGAACCATCTCGATCTTCCATTTTTTTTTTTTTTCACAAATCTTACGGAAAGTAGTTTGTGTAATGCAAATTTTAGATTATGGAAACTATTTTTCATGGTGCAGATATGTATCTTTTAGATTACAAAAACTAGTTTTTAAATGTTAAACTTATATTATGAAAACTAGTTTTTATAATATATAAAAAAAATGACTATGTTAGGAAAACTAATTTTCATAATGTAGTTAGCAATTTTTGATGTCATCCTTATAGGAAAATATCTTTCAGAAATTAGTTTTTAAGAAGGGTACTTTTTTCCAAAATACTAATAAAAATGGACGAACAATGCAAAGAACAAACAAATGAATCTGAATATCATATCCCGTTTTGACATACATCCCACACAAAGAAATATCATCTTTTTAGTTATTCCAAACCACATAATTGCTAATATTGGGATGAGTTTTTAAGTAAATAATATATATATTTACAATGTTAACTAATTATAAATTAATATGTATGAGAAGTTAGTTAAAAATGATTATCTTAAAAGTTATATTTATCATAATTTTTTATTGATTGACAATATAATAAACTTTACACTCACAATGTAAAGAAATTAAATTTTAAAATTTTCAATATTAGATGAGGGATGTGAATTTTCATAGTGAATCAATGCCATCTTTAAATTTCAATTCATGCATCACGATATTGAAGGAAATATCATTGGTTTTATAAACAAGTCTGAACTACCCTTTTGGGCAAACAATGCCTCAGTGGTGAAAATGTCTTATACTAAGGTTCATTGACCCATAGAAGTATATTATGTGCAAAGATATAATAAACATCCATAAGATGGAAATACTTCGTATGTAGTTCATAAAATGCTTTATACAAGGATCATGGTGCCATATATCTAAGGATATGGGTATCTTATGCATAACGACATGCATTAATCGAATTGGTTGATGTATACATCATGCATAGCATGCACATAGGACTAACTAACTTTGTATAATATTGTGGTTATTTACTTGACATGATTTGTGAAATGTTTTACATGTTTATCATTTGTATATGATTGTATTTGAAATTAAATCAATGGTGTATGTATAAGTGTGTATATACCTATATGTTTTATCTTTCTTGTCATATCATATACATTACCACAACCTCATTCCTATTTTATAGTAGTTGATTTTTCTTTTGCTTGTATTGGTGACAAGTAGTGGCAAACGAGATAGGTCACTAGAAAAGCTAGTTACGAAGACTAGGATAGAAGGATGCTAGATCTAGCCTTTGAGGGCTTCCTTTTTTTGTTGGTGTTTTAAGTGGTTTTTTTTATATGTATATATGTTAGTGGAAGCCATGTCAGTTTAGTGTTACCTTGTTCATCATGTGTGTATGTGGTTTTTTATTAACTAGTTAAAAGTTAGATTGTGATTAGGTACTAAGAGAAGTGTTATGAAAGACTTTGAAAAAAAGGTGTATCCGTGACTTATATATGAACTATACAAGACATGTATGAAGAGGTAACTACAAATATAAAAATTCCAAGAGATGAAACTAAGGACTTTTCTATTGGCATAAACATCAAGGTTTCGCCTTAAGTCCTTAGTTATTTAATTTAGTGTGTTTATCAAGGACATACAAAAAATTATCTCTAATTGCATGTTATTTGCATATGATATAGTCTTTATTAAGGAATCAATGAAAGTAATTAATAGTAAGCTTAAACTCTAGAGACAAACTTTGGAAACAAAGAATTTTGAAAATTAATGAGGATTTTTTTTATAACAATTAATGGAGATGTTACACATAAGACATAAGTGGAATGATTTATATGGAGAAAGACATTAGGGATTATTTAAGCACCAACCAAATTCAAAGACAAATTTTATCGCACAACTATATATCTAATTATTTTATATGATAGTGAATGTTGGACTATAAAGAGACAACATGAGAGGAAAGTGGAAGTAACAAAAATGAGAATATTAAAATGGATGTGTGGACATACAAAAAAGGATAGAATATAAAATAGCTGTATAAAGAAAAAAAATTAGTGTAACACCTATTAAGAATAAAAGATGGCATGATTTTTAGTCTTGTAAAAAGAATAAGAAGGAGACGAAAAATGATGTTAGAAAATAGTGTTAAAATAGATTTCACGCTAAATAAAATTTCTGAAACTTTGATCTTTTAACTATACCAAATGACATTCATATAGTCCCCTCACTTAATGAGATAAAATTTTGTTGTTGGATATGTATAGCTGGCTGGAATAACTCCTTTTCCTTTTAACTTGTACTTCTTTAAATGTATTATGTTTTCAAACTAAATTTTGCACCTGTGATGAGTACAAGGTATTATATCAGTCATTTCATTCCATTCTGTTTTCTTATTTCAGTGCATACTTTTTACTGTTAATCAGGTAGCCGAGAAACACTACATATTTTATAGGCTATGCCCTCCCATAAAGCAAGTTGTATTTCTTTTTATATATCTTTTAGTTATTATAAAACTGTTTCTCAGGTACATGCATTGAGGCAATTAATGTTTTTCCATTTTATATGCTGCGTGTGGTTCAGAAAAAAGATTATAATTCTGACCTGTAACGAGAAATCATTTACAAAGGATAAGTTTTCTTTATTTTAGAAATCAAAATTAAATCCAATTTCAAAACGCAAAAAATTTCCCACCTTTTTTCCTACATTTTAATCAACATAGCTTTAATAACTCGTATGAAAAGTCCTTTGAGGGTTAAGTCTGACGGTAGACACCACACTGTAATTGTGAAAATAAAAATGCAAAAATTGATGCTTCCGCAGTTTTGACAAACCTCACAGACAATATATAGCTACATCCCTTATAAACTTGCAAGCATTAATAGGTATAATTACATGTTTTGAAGTATGTCGACGAGACTAGTTGTAGTATAGCATATTAGCGAGGAACAATGGTGGAAATGACACCGCTGACAAGATTACTTCCTGACACATACGAGTACTTTCCTTGGTCCTCCCTTGACGCGTTAGATCCTAAAGATGATGAGGGTGCCATTCCACTTGAATTATCTATGGTGACATCTGGGAATCTAACTTCATTTTCTGATAGCATTGCAAGAATATCTTCTAGTTCCCTCACCACATCTGGCATTGATGGCCTCTCCTCTGGATTGTCTTGGCAACAACTGAGGGCCAGAGTTAAAAACTTGTCCAAGCAATCAGATGGATATATACGCATTCTGCTTTCTAAAATGGAATATATCTTGCCAGATCGACAAGCCACATTAACCTGACCAAATTGTGCACCATTAATGATACTGGTTTGTTTACCTAGTACTTCTTTCTACATGGTATGCAAATGAATCAAATATATGAGAATTCAAATGTGCCATTTTTTCTGAACATTGTACTAGCAAAATAGTAAATTTTGAGTTTAATCTGCATGTATTGTTAATGTAAAAAATTTTATACTGTCATTTTGTCAATTAATCAGAAATTCTGTTGGTAAGACTTTATAGGTATTGTAAAAATAAGAAAAACTTATCATACATGTCAATTTGTGATTCAATCACACTATTTATTCAATTTTTTCATGATAATTTTTATACAATATTTTTAGTGATTTGGTGACCAGATATGGCAGAAAGAGTAATTAAAAGAGTACCTCGTTAACAATGTGTTTCCCACTTTTTATTGGTTGCATGCCCGTCAAAAGCTCCAGAAACACAATTCCTAGGCTATAGACATCACTTTTGTCAGTAAACTTTTGAGTCAACACATATTCTGGGTCAAAGTAACCCTGCAGACAAATTACAAAGTAATCATTATATTCAGATAGTATTGATTTTCAGTCTTAGGATAGAATGGACACAAAAAGTGAAGCACCCCCAAGGCATCTGATCTAATGATAAGGACAAATTTAAACTACACTACATCTAAATTAAATGGTAAGTGGGATTTGACTATTATAGAAGTCTCACATATGAGACTATGCTGAGGGTGTAAAGAAACTTTGCAAACAACAGTAGAAGGGTAGGATATGACTAGCCAGAAAAATCTCAATTTAATTGTCAAAATTGCATAAAGCGTATTAGTTGAAATATTTGTTTGATCAGAAATTTCTCAATATAACTCCAGGTCTTCAATATGGAAATTGAAATCATTCCAAAATTTTCTTTAACAAACTTACTGGTGTTCCTATCACAACTGTTGACATATATTTAGTACTACTACTTCCTTCTCCGAACGATGCAAGCCGTGACAGTCCAAAATCAGCCACTTTAGCTGTAAATTTGGAGTCCAGAAGTATATTGCTGGCTTTAATATCTCGGTGGAATATAGGAGGGTTAGCCTCTGTATGAAGATATAATATCCCTTTGGCTGCACCCATTGCAATTTTCAACCCCATACCAAAATTTTGTCTTTCCTTGGCTGTTTCACTTTTACCTGCCACAGCATAGACAGCATAGTATCTATTAACTTTGGATCATATCTTATATGCATCGTGGAAAACACCACCAATTCAAAATCATGGTGTTGTATTATTATATTATTCGTTGCCTTTCTTTTCTGACACTTTCTTCCTTTTTAACTTCTATCTTTTTGGTTTCTAATTATAAAGATAGAATGACAAAAACTTATCAACTGTTGTATTATTATATATCATGATTTCTTTTGTTCAGTATGACTGCCTCAAATATTAGGAGTAAAAGTAAGTGTTTTAAAACGCATTCATATAGATTGAATTTCTATCTATAATGAAATATTATTTTTCCTGAATCAAATCAATAGACACATATCAACCATAAAAAAAATAAAAAGATATAAAAAAATCTCACCGGTTGTGTAAATACAATAGAGTTCAGATTAGAAGAGCTATTAAAATTGTTATATATACTTAACATTTACCAAAAAGATGTTAAAATAGCTTGAGCATATATAGTCTTTATGCAAATGAAAACTGGAGAGCAGAAAACATGAAGAAAAAGAGATAATATGCATTAACAAAACAAGGTGGCATATATCTATTTATATTACACATAGGCAGAATAATAATTTTAATACAGAAAATTCCAACAATTTCATACCAGAAATCCAGTCCCTTAGGGTGCCATTGGGCATGAATTCATAAACCAGCATCTGAACCAGCAGAAAGAATATATGAGAACAATATTATTATTTATTGTAAACTGTCAAGCTGATATGGCAAATCATATGTCTAAAATTAAGATTAGAAATTTTGAGTTCCAAAGATAAGCTTTCTTTTATGTATAATAAAAGATAGGAACATCAAAGAAAGGGACTACAGTCTGTAGTGACAGATTAAATACAGAAACCAGTTACAGCATGAAATTCATGTGCCCCTTTTTACTGATGAACTCATATCATCTGTGAGCTTAACAAAACAGACACACCAAACCAAATTATTAGGGTTGTTTATGTTAGAGTAGTTTAGAATAGAAGGTTTTAGTATGTATACGGGCTTGTCCCATGTGCTTGTATATACTTAACTTGGTAATATAAATATGAGGGTAGCTACACATTGTAGTGTACCCAATTACAGGTCATTCATACGCCTCTCTCTCTCTTTCTCTCTATCTCTTTCTAGACAGATCAACATAAAGAACGAAGGTAAGAAAAGGTTTAAACTTTAAACAGACTAAAAGAGACAAACAGGATGCATATTAGTTCAGGGACTAATATAAAATTTCTTTATCTTAGCACAACTGCCTTGATAGTTAGAGGACTGTATCTTATGCTATGGCATTCTTTAATCATTATTCAGATTCGTCCACAACAAATTCTTTTCTCACACATTTGAATTCTTCAACAACACTAGCTTAAAGATGATACAGATGACAAATGTGCAGCTACTAGCTATACAATATGATATATACCTGCTCCTTTTCTTCAACACAGTATCCAGTCAGCGAAACAAGATTTCGGTGGTGCAACCTTGATAAAAGTTCAATCTCAGTCAAAAACTCTTTTTTGCCTTGTAAGGAACCTTCTGCTGCTCGTTTAATGGCTACAAGTGTTTCGTCAGATAAAATGCCTTTGTAAACATTTCCATAACCTCCTTGGCCAACTTTAGTTGAGCTGCTAAAATTGTTAGTAGCAAGAGCCAATTCTCTGAAAGTAAATTCTTTCACACTGTCTAGTTTAATGGATACATTAGGGGCTGCAAAAAGAAAGGGGCATTTAAATCTCATTCTTCAAAGAAATCCAAAATGACACTAATATCAGAAAGCCTTAGAATACTTACATTTAAATTTCCTGGATATCATGTGCTGAAATTTGCCATGTCTTAAAGAAATCAGGAGAATGATTATAGCAGAGGTTGCTAAAATACAACCAGCAGCTATTAAAGCAGCAACTAATATGACTCTACTAGTTTTACTCCTCTCTGAATCTATAGCTATAAAATGAAAGTCAAATTAGAGAAACTCAACGCAGGTTAACCAATTTTAATAACAAAGATTAAAAGGGATATCTAGAACCGAAGTACAAATTGGTGGGCACAAAATGTCACAAACATAAGGTATATACCACTAAAAAACAAGATTAATATTTTCAACTTTAAAACAAGTCTAAGATCAAACCAATTTCCAGTTATCATCTCAGTTAAGAAGTGGTACATAAAAAACAGAGAATTTATACCAATTTAAAGATTGATGATAATGACAATAATAATAAAAAAAACATCTTTTATCCATAAAAAAAAAAGCTTTCTATTCTCCAAGATAATCTGTATCCTTGGATTAGCCATGAAAAAAATTATTGATTGTATTTATAATTTATTATTGATATAATTAATTGTATGAAATAACTTTTGTATTTTAATATATTAAGGGATGGTTATTTTAAGATAATCTATTCTATTTGAATTGTAAGTTTTTAAAGTAAAATTACAAAAAATGACTATAAAGTTATTTGTAATAGTAAATTTTATATTTAAAATAATTATTTGTTAGGGATAAAATAAGAAAACAAAAGTTAGCTAAATAATAATAATAATCAAATTCAAATATGATATAATAAGAGTGCACAATCTCATTATTATGCATGTTAAACTGCCAATTACTTTTTCAAGCAAACGAAAAATCGTCTACAGAAATATTGAACAGTACATGCATTTGATGGGAAGCAATGATGATAATACAATCAACATAAAATAATAAAATTTAGATATTAAGATACTTACCATTTGCATAAGGTCCAAGAAGAGTGAAGTCCAGGAGTTCATACGGTCCAAAAAAATGATTGGGAGGAAAATGCCATGATGTAAATATGGTTTTAATGCGATAAACCTCGCTTGCATTGAACATATGGTAGGGGTCATTGTACGAAGGAAATAGTTTTAGATACATGGTAATACGATGTCCATCTTCCCAAGCATATATTGATAACTGATAGTACTCTAAGTTTAAGGACTCAGTTATATATGACACAAAACTACTTATATAGGGAGGAAAGTAAGAAAAGCTTGGACTTTTCAGCCTGTATCTAATTGTCAGAGGCGCTGCACAATAGCAAGGAACTGGGAAAGAGGGGACATATATTTCATAGAAATTATATGCTTGGCAATCTTGAACTGGACAGACAGTTATTGGATTTGTTGGGTTTTGATCTGCTTCATCTTTATCTTCATCTCCATCGGTCCCACAATATTGACCATTACTTTGTATGTCATAATTCTTGCAGATTGGATTGCCAGAAAGCCTTCAAGGAAGAAAGAAAGAAATGATAAGATATTTATGCAACGATATGGAACACAGATATGAATAACAGAAACACTCAGAAATGGCAAATTTAAAAATGATAGAGCATGACACGGATATAATAATATAACATTTAAGCTAAATATATAATTAACATAAAACAAAAATTATAAATCACGAGAGAAATTGTGCTTTAAAGATGAATAGGAATAGTTATAGGTAAATGCTAACTAGTGTTTTAGGACACGGATTAAGAAAGTTTATGCTAAAATTTATTTAATTATTATAGTATTTTAATTTGTATTGATATTAGAGTTCGATATTAATCAATGTTATGATCAAAATAATATATATAAATGAGAGTTATCTTCACCTCTTTTATCAACTTTTGGAATTGAGTTAATTCCAAACTCAATAAATTTGATAGTCAATATATCATAAATACAAATAAGATATAAGAGTAGGTAAGAATTAAAACATAATAATTTTTTATCATATTGGATATATACCAAAAAACCTAATAGATAATCATATAAATTATGCATAAATGATAAAAGTATTCTTATAAAAGGTGATGATAGTGGTTGTAAGAGTGGTGCGAGGGGTGTCCAACAACGGTGATCAAACTAATGATAGTGACAATGGTAGTTATGGTGGTGACTAGTGATGGAGGGAGGTGGAAACAATGGTGACTATGACAAGGATAGTGGAGTTCAAGACATTGATGGTGGAGATAATGGTGGTGATTAGGGGTGACAAGGATCAATGTGGAGACATTAACGACATGAAGTGACAATGTTAATGATAATGATAATAAGAACAATAATAATAATAGCAATGAAAATTGTTGTTAAGACAACATTTATAGTGACAATGGGGGTCATGGTTGTGGCAAGAAGAAGGTAGGTTGAGCAAGGTGGTGGTGGTGTGAAGATGGCAAAGTGCAAGAAGGGGTAATGCAGTTGAGGCAATAATTTTGGTGATGGTGGTGGTGATAATGAGATATGACAATGACAACAAGTGGTAATAAAGACAACAATTTGTGATGGTGGTGGTAGTTGTAGTGACAACAATGGTAGTGATAGAGCAAAATGCAATGATAATAGTCATGGTTGGAGGGTTGGAAATAAAGCATAAAACTGAATTAGGTTAGGTCAAGTTTTATAAGGCTTGAACCAGACTTGGTTCCTAAGTATAGAGTCTACCTTAACTCATTTACCTATCATAAACCTTTTTTTTTTTAAGTCTAGTCCAACTTGTTTAAAAGCTTGACATTTAAAAGCCTATTTAAAAGTTTATTTGCTTTTTTTCTTAATAGTTAATAGTCTTTATTCCATTTTGGAGTGAGTAAAAAAAGGAAGAAAGATAAAGGTTGGAGACATTTAAGTAAAATTATTAATAAAAAAGGTATATTTAATAATCATGAGAGGCATGCCTAGCAATTGCCTTTGAATTAAGGCCTATAATAAACAAGCCAATAAACTTGTGAAGTCAAATACGCCAACAAGTCCATTAGCATTAATATATTATATATAAAATTATTATATATGTGTGATAGAGAGATATATTGGTTACCCATCAAGCCTAACAAATTTTTATAAAAGCCTAAAGCCTATCTTATTTAATTAAACAAACATATTAATAGTCTTCGTTTGACCTTTTTATCAAAACTAGGTCAAGTTAGGTTAAACCTAAAGTAGACTAGATCATACACACTAAATTGATCATTTGACCTATTTCCTAGCAACAATGGAGTAATAGATGTGGGGACTATAGTTATAATGGTGACAACATTGATCACGATAAAAATAAGGAGAACAATTGTCCAATGTAGAGTTGAGAATAAAAGGAAAATGTCCATATATTTTATCCTTTCTCTCTATAACTTATCTTCTCTCTCAGAAGAAATTTTTAACTAATGAAAGAGGATGTTCTATTTTGTTGGTTCATCAAACTATAGGTTTAAATAAAATAAAGTAGGCTATCCTATTCTATCTTCATATTTGAACCATTAAGATCCTAAAATTTTGAAAAGGAAAAGAAAAATATTATAAAAATACAACTAAAGGTATACAACATTGCTAAAACATGACAAGACTATTATTTAGAAGTGTTTGTTATTCTTAGAATTTATGACACACTAAACACAAAAGCCTTTTAATTTATTTTTATAAAACTAGTGGCAAATTAAACATAATTATGACAATGTTTTTCATGAAAAAAGTGAAACACATGAAATAAATATCAAGCATAAACGTATAAGATATTGTGAACACGATTTGTACAACAAAGACTAAGCATATATATTGAGAAAACCTTAAGGTAACATTTGTTGGGGGGTTCAGATTTCCCAAAACTTCCGATAGCGAGTTGTTTTGGAGATTACTGCATAGATAGGAAGAAGAAAATGCATTTACTTTCGAAACAATATTATCAAAATACATTCCATCAACTTAAAACAGCAAATTCTTGTCAAAATTGTTTAGTTTGATGCAAAAACTAAGTATTCCTTGAGAGTTGAGACTGTAGTAGTAATCCGGAATCAGAAGTTACATTGTAAGTTTGTCTTTAGTATTGAAGGCCACGTTCTCCCATATGCTAGCAGGGATGGATCCAGACAGTAAATTGTTCTCAAGTGACCTGTGTTTAACAATGAAACAAAAACATCAACCCAATGTGCAAAGAAATTCATTTGGATAGAAGTCTCATTAAATTCTAGAGATGGCAACTTGCTTTTTACATGGAGAGTTTTATTAAGAAATTTCAAGATACTGTTACGAAATAATTAAATAAATATCATGTGAAACACAGGTTGACAAGTATCTTCTCACAATTTTTGAAGATGAGGGTATATGAAACTTAGAGGAATTGATCCATTGAGATGATTATTGGATAGATCACTGCAATAGCAAGAACATCAAACTTGCTAAATAAAAATTGTGAAGGAAACCAAGAAGATCATAAATATAAAATATATAAATAAAAATTGGCTATTTACGTACATAGTTGTCATATTGTCTGCAAGTTTATTTGATGGTATATTTTCAGTAAACTGATTCCAGCTTAGGTCTCTAAAACATGAATCAATCAAATTAGTTGGTAACTAAAAGTCTAAAACAGGAGTAGTACTAGTAAATGATTTTACTATCATTAGACAAAATATATAAAGTAAAGTCACAAGATATACTTAAACATACAAATAGGTAAGGTTGGTTATTGAACTGAAATCAGGAATAGCTCCTTGCAGACTGCAGTTTCTCAGACTTCTGTTGAGTCAGAGAAAAATGAGTTTAAAAAAAATAATCACAATTATGTTCTCGAATTCATAGTTGAAAAGAATATTTTGAGGTAAAAACTTAAGCACTTGGGTGAGAGCTAAAAAATGGTCATTAATATTAGTATTAAATTTAATACAAACAAATGAACAAGTATCTATCCTAAAAGTACTTACAGTTTTACTAGACTGGAAAAGTTTGAATAGGTAGAAGGAATCCCATTCCCACTGAAATTATTGTTATCAAGTTGGCTGCAATGGAAAAAGGTCAATATGAAAATCATAAGTTCCAGTTAAAATCCCTATTCTAGTCAAGTTGAAGTACACCTAAAAGCATCTAAAGGTGCTAGCACACGATGACATTAGTGCTAGCTTACAGTGACATCAATGGCCAATAGAACCTTGCTGAGAGTTTGGCAGTAATTAGAGAAGCTGTCTATTGGATAGTAATTTTAAGAACACCCAATGCCTTATTTCAAAACTCCTCTCCTTCCTCTTACCATCAGCTTGTCTTTTCATCCTTCCTTGCATCCTTTGTAAATGGTGTTTCAACTGTCTAAGGGCCTCATCCCTATAAATCAACTCTCTTTGAACTGCCTTCAACCTTGTTTCACCCAGTAAGAACCTCATAATCGTAGGAGGCTTCCTTCCATATACTACTTCAAAAGGTGTAACACCTTTAGTTTTATGGAAAGTAGTGTTATACGTATTAAGCCCATTGCAACCATTGATTGAGTCCAGGTATGGGGTTGATTGGTAATGAAACACTTCAAGAATGTCCCTAAACATCTATTAATCACCCCAGTGTGCCCTTCCATTTCTGGATGGTAAGCCAAACTCATTTTGTGTTGAATTCCCTGCAAGTTGAGGTGCTCTTTCCAAAAATTGCTAACGAAAATGGGATCCTGATCACTAACAATTGTTGTGGGCATTCTATGCAACTTTACCACATCCTTAGCAAAAATTTGAGCCACCATGCTAGCTGTATATGGATGCTTCAACAGAATACATAATATTGATATCACCACCATTGAGATGCCGTATATTATACCAAATACCCTTCATTTAGAATATTGATATTTTTTAAACCTAGCTAGAGGAACAGTATCAAGAGACTCCTCTTGATTATCGTCAAACATCAAACATTCACTAGGCCATAAAATTACCTACATACATGCAAAATGTGCTATATAGTATAGTATACATGTAAACTCCATAGTAAAGTGCATAAAAGACTACAAACATTTTAATTTCTGAAGACTAGAAGTAAGAACAACCACCTTTCCAGACTAAAAATATTTAACTTTTCACAGGAGTCCTGCAGTTGACTATTGCATTACATAATCAAAACATCACTAAAAATGGTAAAGAAAAATCTAAAGGCTACACTGAAACACTGATAAAAAATGAAACCAATAATGCATGCGAGACAACAATAACGACAATCCTTTCTCCTAATTGCTAAGATCAGTCTAAAGTGTAGGGAGTCCTTGAGAAGAAAGAATAGAATTCTATACAGAAATTTTGTTTTGCCATTTAGTTCTACCTTGTGCTAGATCCGTCATGGTTCTCTATTAGTAATATCTGTTAGAAGTTAAGATTTTTCAGCTGTTAAATGCAACGGCTTTGCAGCTTTTCTGATTGCTTTTTAAGCAGGCTAAAAGTTTCCTTTGTTTAGTAAAAGCTAGTTGTTAGCTAATGATGCCTACTTTTATAGCTTAGTCATAATTATCTTTTCGCTTTGCCCAATAAAGGACTTCCATAACTTGTTTATTTAAACAGCTTGCTGTAACACTTCAATGTATGCAATAACTGAAATACAAGAGATCAGTTCTTTCTCCCCTTCGTATGTGTGTGGTTGTTGGTTTCCTCTAATAGATTTTATGTTGAGTCCAAACGTATTTCTGCATCGTCCAATAGCTCAACTGCTGAGTCCAATAGCTATTTTTTAGTCCAATACCTTTATGTTCTGTTTTCTAACAATACTTCTATTATCAGACTCTCAAGAAAACATGTATGAATCTATATGTATATTAACCTACTTGTTTGAACATCATGAGAACTCTAACTATCAGATCATAATTTTAACATGTTCACCTATGCTACACTAGATATTAAGCAATGCATGTTGAATACAGTATAATACATGTAATAAATGCTACAAATCTAAACAATATGGAAGCAGAACATACAGTATTCTTAACTGTTGTAACATAGAGAATTCTGATGGAAGATAACCAGATAAGTTGTTGTTGTCCGCAAGCCTGAAAAGTTATTTAAAATGGGTGACAACGAAAACTTGCAAAGTCATTCCAATATGCTTTCCGAGATGAAATGGAAGCTCTAAACCACAATCAAAATGTTAAAGTTGGCTTCAATACTCACAAATGCACTAGATGGGACAGCTTTGAAAGTTTGGATGGAAGTTGACTGTTGAACGTGTTGTTATTCAAGTGGCTGCAAAGATTCAAATGAAGCAGATAAAAGTTCACGTAACATTTAAGAAATCTAACTCCTAGCTGAGTTGCTGGTGCATTTGGTTTGTAGATCCACTTACAGATGTTTAACTTTGACCATGTTGGCAAATGACTCTGGAATAGGACCTGACAAATGGTTTTCATCAACTTGGAGTCTATCCAAATTCGAAAGGTTGCCAAGCTCGTCTGGTAAGGTACCAGATAACTGATTCCCACTCAAGAGCCTACATAGACATGCAATATAACAAAATAATTATGGACCACTAGCTTGTTTGCTACTGTTGGACATCAGAAATTTACCCCGAATAGAAGCTTTTATTTTACCAAAATTTTTCCTTGTATATTCAGTCAATTAGATTCTTATCTGGACTACAATCTTCTGTTACAAAGAAATATATGTTTATTTATAGCACATCAGGATCAAAAGAAGTCTAAATTTTATTCCGCATACACAAGCAAATAAAATCCAGCCTTTAAACAAACCTTAGACAATATCAAGTAAGACAGATAGATCACCTAAAGTAAACTTGATGAGGAACCATACTAATAATTTATCTGCTTTAGTAAAGTTCTTACAAGAGTTCCAATGATGTAATATTTCCAATTTCCTTTGGAATTGTGCCTGTCAAATTGTTCCACATGAAAGACCTTCAAGCATAAAACAATGAAGATATTAGCATGCTACATATTACATTATTTCTGATACTGTTTTTTTTGTTGTTTTTGGGACAACAATTTATGACATTACACAACTCACAGTATCTTAAGCTGAGATAGCTGACCAAGCTGGGGTGCTAAACTTCCCGAGAGGTTCATGGTAAATAAGTAGCTTCATTAAAAATGGGATAACAGAAAATAATTAGAATATAGAAATCCCTTGAATATTATATAAATAACGTACACCTTATAATACCTAAATAAAAGAAATTGAAACTGAGAAGAAAAAAAGAAAGTAGAAGGATAAATAATGCATACAGCTTTTGGACATGGAAGTAACCATCAGCCTCCTCCCTATCAGAACACCAAACGCCAGTCCAGTTTTCCATACACGGGTCACCCGCATTCCAGTTCCTTAGATTGTCCTTGGGATCAAGCAAACTTTTCTTGATGTCTATCAGTGCATTTACTACAAATACAGGTAAACTATTAAGGTTAAAAGTTTTCTACGCCAAAGCAAATTACATGTATACAGCTGACAAAGGAAGATGAAATGATATCCATGTAGCATACTACTACAAAAATTATCATTATCATGATAACAAAGCCCTCCTCATTTTACAGCTTCGACTGAAATTTTAATCCAAGTTCACTTGTATAGAATCTAAAATCACAAGCCAGAAAGGAAAAAGTAAAACTGAAAGATTCAAAATTTTGTAGGCCTTGACAAATTCACCTTCTGAAGGATCTGTTTGTGAGGCTGCTATGAGGATGATAAAACAAGACGTAACAGCCAAGGCATATCCCTGAATTCGTAGCGTCGGCATCATAATATATCCTGGAAAGCAAACAAATGGAAAGGATGAATGAAAGAAGTACTGAAACATTGTGAGGAATAAGTTTCATTCATGTCATACATTCAAAACATAAAATGAGTACTTTATTGGCCTAAAATTTCTTGAAACAAGGCAGAATTAACCACTACCAAAATACATGGATACCCTGGCGTCTTTGTCATTTGCTCGGGAAACATCACTGAAACTTAAAAATAGAAAAATCAACTGAAAGCAAGTTTGTGCAATGACATGTTGATTTTTTCTAGTTTTAAAATTAGAAGAAGTTCAATGTTGGCTAGTTTGTGGAACTTAAGACACTATATGGTTTGAATATTTTTTATTTTTTTTCTGATTTCACTCTTGAATAAGGGAAATGACTCTTAGACACCTTTGGGTGTATAAATTTTGAGAGAAATAAAAAGAGAGGAAAGATTGATAAGATTGATGATATAACGTCACACAAAGAGAGAGACATAGAGAGAAAGTATAGATGTTGGTGGAGTGTTTGTAAATTATGAATGTCTAAATATCAGCATGAGTTTAGTTTTCACATACTCATAATAATTTTGAGTTTAATTTTCATATAATTCTACATAGAAAGATATTTTAAATTCCAGTCTGTGCCAGATTGGGCTTGCTTATATTCCAACCCGTATAATGGGCCATCTCGGCCTAGAATATCTCAGCCCCAAACTACAGTTGTTGATTGAAGTCAACGCCCAGATGCAGGGTGATTAAAGTACACTAGTAAATATTATATTGCACTTTGATTTGAAGTTACCATGTACATTAAGACAGATTATCACTCTAACCCTTATAAATATCACTAATGCCATTGATCAGATAAGCATTTAATACACTTCATGGGGTGGGATTCCCACTAACTTAAGGGTGATAAACGTTTGGTTATCTTGTGCTACGGGAGAACCAAACCGAATTTCTCAGTTTTTCTTTCTGCTTCAAAATGCCAATGGAAACATTAATCTCCAAATTCAGAACAAAAGCGATCCCTCATTAGGCCATTACCCTGAAGGACTCCTCCACAACTTCTACCACCCAATTAAGCCAAGGTATTGATCTCAATCCATGCATGGAAGTCTAACTTATAAAACTGAACGTGGGGAAGACCAAGCAGTTTTGGCCAACGAATTACGCAGTCTCAAGCATATCTACTTCTAAGCTAGCTATCTAATCATTCAACTTTATACAGTCCTTAAATGTAATTGAATTAATAATGTTCTTAATTATATTTAATAAAAAATTAATTTGCTTTCATTAATATTATTATATCATAATTAAATAGTAATTTTGATAATTTTAATATATATATATAGAAATTTTTAATTATTATATCATTTTTTTAAAATTAATAATTAAAGTTAAAATTAAATAATAAATTATTATATATATATATATGACTGTATTCTATTTTTATTTTATTTTATTTAAATTTTAAATATTATTATAAATGTTATAATAATAATTACAATAATAATAAATATACTATTATGGTTTTTCATTAATAATTAGTTTTCAAATAAAAATTATATTTAATGTT
>JAMLFT010002438.1:0-25534 GCA_026544285.1 Pachyrhizus erosus | reverse complement strand
TATCATAATTAATAATAATTTTTATTTTTATTTTTACTATTATATATATATATATATATATATATATATAATCGAAAGTCCTACTTTTTTTGAAATGGCTCAACAAAAACGAAAGACCTAAATAAGTAGGTATCTAGTCACAAAGAAAATGTCTTTCTTTTTACGAGAAACGATTTTTTTTTTTTTTTATTTTTTTCTTTTCACTTCTTTCATTATTAAACTTTTGAAAAAATAAATGTCATTTTTCATAAAGTGTATATCATCTCCATTTAACTTATTTTTTAAAAAAATTTATGAAACGGTAAAAATAAAAATAAAAAATAAAAAAATATTTTCTTTCTTTACACCTTACATATTCTTTCTTTTAAAAAAATAATACAAAATGAAAGTTTTACGTTTTAGATTATCCTTTATAAAATAAAATAAAAGTGTTAAATGATATTTTTGGGTGTTAAAAAAATGTCCTAAACATATAGATAAAAAGATATTTCGCCCATTAACATTTTATTTATTTTGATTCAATAATTTCTTTTATTTAATTTCTGAAATGTTGACAATGTTATCAAGACCAATAATTTATTGAAATATTTAATCAAAATATTAAGTTTCTCATTTATTTATGTAATTATTATATTATTTTCTTTTATGCACCTATAAAATTAGTTATAATTTCTTCATGATTGTGTATATCACATTTTATTATATATTATTAAAAAATTTCATTATATTTTTTTATATCACAATTAATGTATAATTTTAGATGCTTAATATTTTTATTTAACTTTTTTTCTTCAATATTTTAATTATTATAATAAAGTATTTCTTCCGTAAGGTTTAAAAAAAATAGTTTTAAGTTTTGTGGTAAAAATGATGTTTGAATTAATGATTGTGAATATAAGGCATTTTAAGATGTTTTAATGGTTTTGGTTAATAAGATTTTGAAAGAAGAAAAATGATTAATCTGGATAGAAGAATAGTGATAAAGTTTATGTTTGCTACCATGAACTCAAAGTTGCAAGAGTAGCACAAGACCATGGAGGCGTAAGATGCTTTATATAGAGTATGCAGTGCTGGAAAGGTACCTAAAAAGGTGAAAGAAAAATAAAGAAATGACTTCCTCTTCAATTATGTATGTAACACAAGTCAATATGTCTACTTTAGCATTATGGGTATTAGTTATTAGATATGGATCTCATTTATCCTAATGTGAAGGATCTAAAACGGAGTAGAACATCGGCCAAAGGTGAGGTCAACTTATGAGCGGAAAATAAAATAAAAGTTATTGCATTGATTATAGGAATTGATCTTTTGACTTTGCCTTCTTGGAATCTTTTTGAAAAAAATATTTGTTAATTCATTATAGTTATCAATAAAAATATTGTTTCTATTTCTTGTTTTACAAAAAAAGATTTTAGTATATAATAAAAGACAAATATTATTTCTTTTATTTGAAAGATATTTTTTGTGTTAACATATTTATGAATAATGAATTTTATACCTCTTATTTCAATATATATAATATAGGTGAGAAATGCATTTTTCACTTTACAGGATAGACTTTTAAATTTATTTAATTATAAATTTATTAAGGTGTGTGAATTTTACTTATTAGAAAATATAATTAATACCTTATTCACTAGTCAAGGTGAAAAGGCTAGTGATATTTTGGACTTAACACAAAGTGATGTATGTGACTCTCGTAAATTACACTAATAAAGGAGATTTTCTTTACTTAATCACATTTATTATGATCTCAATAGATTTGGAATTGTGTATCTAATGAGATGCAAATTTGAAATCTTTGAAAAGTTCAAAAAAATTCAAGAATAAAGTAAAGAGCCAATTTGACAAAAGTATTAAATCATTACGATAAGATTATGGTGGTGAATACTTAAGATAACAATTTAATGATTACCTAAAAGAGTGTAAGATAATATCCTAACTCACTCCTCTTAAAATACTGTAACGAAATGACATATTCAAAATAAGGAGTTGTACCTTGTTAAATATGAAATAATATGTGATAAGTTAATTAGACATTTTTTGACTCTTTATAAGGATATGTTTTTCTTATAACAACTTTCACACTTAATTGTATTTTATTTAAGACAATTAAAAATACACTATATGAGATATGAACTAATAAACACCCTAGTATATCTTTTATATATGAAACATTTAGTTTCAAATAAATATAAACCTAAATCAACACGAATGTATTGTTGTTGCATTTCTAAGGAAACCAAAGGATATTATATCTATAATACTAAAACTAAGTGAAGAAAGAGAAAATAATCATTTAAAAAAAAGGCTTCAAATGTATTATCTACCAAAACAAAAGAGTTATTTCATTTAATTACATTTTGACATTATAGAGGTTACTCCTGCTATACACAACCTTATTATAAGTCATTATATTCATTAGGTATCAAAGCAAATATAAAAACATTAAGGATAAATTATTGTAATTAGTTTTCATATGTTGGCCTATATACCTATAGAATAAAACCTTAACTTATAAAAATAATGTGTTGTCCTATACATACTTGATATTAATACTAAAAAAATTCTTAAAATACTTAATTAATTAAAGTATGAGAATAAAGTAAAATTTTCTATTATTAATAGTATTTTAGACTTACAAATTAAAATCTTAATTACTTGTTAGTTGTAATGAATACACTAACATCACTTTTTCTTGCTATTGTTATTTCTTTACTTGTTATAAATTATTTTGTAATTACATTATATGAATATTAATATAATTATATTATGCTTATGTTAGGTACAAATATCAATTTGTTATTGAAAAATTTATCTTACTAATTTAACAAAATCTTAACTTAGTAAAACAATGGAACACATTATTCTTGGGTGTAAATACATTAATTATCAAAACATCAACTTGCATTCAATAATAATTACTACAATTTTGGAATGTTAATTTAATTATCTCATGATTTATGTTTATTAAGTTTATTAGACACATGTTTAATTTAAAGGATTTTGAGATTACTATTTCCATAATTATATATTTTGACCTAGTTGTATTATATAATTGAGATATATAAGTCACATATTTTTTTAGTCTTATCCCTTTTTCATTAACTATATAATATAATTATTAGGATCTAGTTATCTTAAGGTTTTACAAAACAATGTTAACGAAGAGTACAATGTTCAATGTAATTATTGTAAGAAATTAATTGATGAAAAATAAAAAAATAAACAAAGTACTTGCATAAATACATAAAAATAAACATTTTTTTTAACTCGCATCACATGAAAATATCTCTTTTCATAAACATTTAGAGAATAAAAATAGGTTAAGGTAGGTTTTTTTTACCTCAATAAGGGCATGAGGTTAGGATCTTTCTATTAATACCTAACACAGATGAAGATAACTTTTAGGATAGAAGGATCAAGGCTAAGGAAGGTGAAACTCATTTTTACCTTATCCTATTGTCATCCAAGGATTAAATTTCTTTATCTCATATGTGTGTTCATTTCTTTGTCTCCTTATCAAAAGATGTCACATCATTTAAATAAATTATGTTAACTTCTTATTGAATTTTACAAAGAAGTAACATCTTTAAATTTAATGTTTATAATCTTTATCATCTTATTCCTATAATAGAATTTCTAATGCAACCTCTAATCTAAGGATCTTTTTCATAAAACAACTCATCATTATACCATCATTATTGCACTAGAGATTGTCTCGTTATATTACTAAAGACCAATGCACTTTGCCCAAAAAAGAAATAATAATTTCTTACTGTCATCGTTGCCACATGTCTTTGTGAGATGATCCAAGTCATACCTCCACACCAAGGAGTCATATATTTACCATGCATCAAATCTACCATAATAACTAAACATTATAAACTCATGTATTTACAGTTGATTTACTAGTCTCGTCCATATTCCAAATTAGATCACCACTAAAGGCACTAGAGATTTCACCTTTAGGACCATCCCTATATTCCTTTTCATGATTTGGACTTTGTTGCGTGTGACAATGACTTGGAGATTCCCCACTTTTAGGACCATTCTTTGTATTACAAAAAGTTATCAATAAATGAATGGCAAAAGAGATAAAAATTAAAAATGTTAAATTAAATAACATTACTTTTCTATTAAAATCATAAAAAAGTTTAAATGGATTATTTAAATGATATGATAACTTTTGATAAAAAGGACTAAGAAAGGGATAAACACATAAGATAAAATATATTAATTCAACATTTATACTAGACACCAAAATTAAAGGTGATGTGTTGGAGTTTTTGTAACATTTCTCAATTACTTGGACATAATGAATGCATAGGATGAGTGTGGATTTTCTTGCTTTATGGAAATAACTAGTAGTTGTGAGTGATAATGTTTCTGCCTTGGGTTGGTGTAATGTTAGTTTTAGTTTACAATTAAATGACAAAAATGATTGTTCTTTATGATGAAATTAAAAAGTAGTAATAATGGTTCATGGATGACAATCATAAAGATTATTGGTGACAAATTAATAGTAGTTTATGAAATTGAGCAATAACATGAACACAATGTATAATTGAGTTAGTAGTATTTAAATGGTGAGATGAAGATGATATCTAAGAATAAGTATGATGGTATGAAAGATAATGGTAAAACTTGTTATGATTTAGGACAAAAGACCTAATAATTATTTATTTAATTTTAAAAAGAAAATTTTGATTTGTTTAAAAAAATATGAAATCTAAATTATGGATGATATAATTTAATAAAACTTTTTATTTTGGTTAATGGGAAAATTATTGACAACCCATAAACCTTAAATGCAAACATTATGAAAAAATTAGAAGGAACATCAAAAATATGTTTTGGAACTTCAAGGACCATACCGTACTTAGCCAAGGCATCCATAACCTAATTAGCCTTAGAAAAACATAATGTCAAATCATATTACCCTTGTGATGATGAACAAAGTGGATGACTCTAACCAAATAAAAACATAGATGCAAGTGACAACACTTGTTAGCCAACAAGCCCACCATAATATAAGAATCGAAGTAAAGTTTAATCTTATTAAAGCATCTACTCCAAGTTAACTCTAGCCTATGCAATTAAATAAGGTTCGTGTTAGTATGCACCATTAATTATTAGATGGGAAGTCAATGAAGGACATATTTTCAAAACTCAAGCAATAATAAAAAGCTAGAAGAAAAAAAAAACTAAACCAAAATTAAGTGGTCACCAAATTAAAAGGATAAAAAAAATAGTTAAACCAAAATTATGAAATTAGTTGAAATAATATTTTTCTTTATAATTAATTCATATTCTTATGTAAATACTCCTAAATCGAACTAAAATAGTATTCAAGAGTCACATTTAGTTTTTATTTAGTTATGATCACTTGCATTCTCTCGTCAACATTTTTTCCATTACCTTCTCGATTGTCATCCAATTAACACTTTCTTTGACTTATAAGACTTTATCAAAATTTTTAAAGATCATTGGGTGCTATGAGGATAATGCTAACCAATTGCTTGATTTTGTTGTTATCTTAAACCCAAGTGAAAAAAGAACAAAGATAATTGGAAGAAGATTTTATCATATTTTATATCAAAATAAAAAAAGTTATTTCATTTGCTTTCATTCTCGCTACATATATATAAATGTCATTGTTGTTGTGTGTAACCCCATTACGATACATGGTTAAAAAAATTGAGATACACAAGTCATTATATTCATTACGTATCAAATCAAATATAAAGACTTGGAAGGGTAAGTAATTATTATTAATATTTATATGTTGACCTTTACATCAATTTATTGTAATATCAATAGATACATTCTCCAAAATGCTTAATTAGCTTAATAATAGAAATAAACTAAATTATTTTATTATTAATATTATTTTAGATTTAAAAATTAAAATCTCAATTGCATTTAGTTGTAATAAGAATCCCAACATTATTTTTTTTATTGCAACTATGAATTCTTTATTCATTATACTTTAATCTGTAAATGCATAATACTAACATGTTTATATTATGCTTATGTTAGGTGGGAAGCATTAATTTGTTATTAAGAAAAGTTGTCTTACCAATTTAGCAAAATCTTTGCTTTGCAAAATAATTGAATGTGTCTAAAATACATAAACACAAATGTTAATTTGAAAGTAGTTATTTAGTCTTAACAACTAATTCTTATTTTCTCAACAACTTACATCTAACAATAGTTAATGTTACTTGCATCCAATACTAGTTAATGTGATTTTTAATAGTTTGTGTTCATTAGGTTTATTAAATACATGTTGTTGAGTTTAAAAGGTTTTGAGGTTATTATTTTCATAGTTATATTATTGAGTTGTATAGTTAAAATATACAAGTCATTTTTTTTCATTTTTGATGGTGGTGGTGATTGAAATTGTGTTTCGTTAGATTTAACAATGTTAAGAACTAATTATCTTAAGATCTTATTTATATGATTGTTATGTTATTTAGTTTTTCCTTTTTTTTCACAAAGTATCTAATTAATTATTAGGAGCTAGTTATCTCACAATTTTTACAAAAAAAAAACATTAATGAAGAAGATAAGTTCAATGTAATATTGTAAGAAACCACTTGATTCAAAATAAAAAAAGTAACTTTTAGTTGGTGATGACTTAGGTTTATTGTCAAATGACAAAAGTGATTTTTATTTGTAATTTGATGAAATTAAGGAGGATTGATGATGGTTATTAGTGATTAATTAATGGTGATTTGTGAAATTAGGTAATAATATAAACTTGTTATGTGAGTGACTTGGTAATTTTTAGATGCTGAAATGAAGATGGGATAACTTGGAACAAGTAAGATGGAAATGGTAGATAATAACAAAATTTGTTATGATTTATGAGAAAAAGCTAACTATCTTTTTTCTTAAAAAAATAGGATTTTTTTAATTTAAAAATTATTAAATCTAAATTGGCCTTAGTCTAATTGAACAAGCAAAAAGTGCAATAAAATTATTTTTCATCTATCTTTAATTAGTCAACATGTATTTTGTCAAAAAAAAAAAATAGCCAACATGTAATTAAATAAAATTCATATCTTTAATTATTAGAAAGAAAATCAATTGAAGACATGTTTTCAAAATTAAAATAATTAAAAAACGCTAAATTTGAAGAAGAAAATTTATAAAAAAAATTGATTGATCAGTCCATCAATGGGATAAAAATCTGTTAAGCCAAATATTTATTTCTTTAAAATTGATTTCAATACATTATACAAATTAAATTTCAATCGAACAAATGGTATACAGATTTACATATATGGTCAATTTGTTAATTTTATAATAAATAAAAAAATAAATACCTTAAAAACTATAAATACCATAACATTTTCATTGGTTTACAAATATAAAAATTCTTCTCCTCCCATATCATATATCATAAATTTCAATCTCCTTAAAAATTAAGCGTGTTTTTTTTTTTTAAAAAAAATTAGTTTAAATTCGCTGGCCATCTCTCCATCAAAGTTAAAACGTTTGTTTATCGGTGGTGGCCTGAGAGTTCAGTTGTTGTCCTGAACTCTTGTAAAGAAAGAGGATCGTTGTTGCAAGAACAACATCAAGAAGAAGAAGAAACTTGTGCTCTCTTCTGTGTCAAAAGATTTCTCTGCTTCCATTCGCATTTTAACAAGCAAATGCCATAGAGAAGAACAAGAACAAGAAGAAGGATGTCGTCGTATCCAGGATTTGGAAAGGCTTCAGGACCCACCGCACCTCTCAAGTCCCAACCTGCTTTTGGTCTCAGCAACACTTCTCCCCTCCCTGTTCCTGTTCCTGTTCCTGCTCCTGTTCCGGTTCCTGTTCCTGCTCCTGCTCCTGCTCCTGCTCCTTCGCCGCAACCCTCGCCCAGGTACCTCGATTCTTTAACGCTTTTGTTTTCTTCCATCATAAACCCCTAAAATGTAGATTTTTTTTTAACGGGGTTACCTTTGTGAGTATTCCGTTGTTATGTGAGTTCCCTGTAGATTGTAAGAACATGTCAATCTACTGCAAAGGATCGTATTTTGATTTGATTGGTCTTTATTAAGGAAGAGCGAAGGGTTGCTTGCATTTGGAAAGGTTCAACGTTTTTGCCCGCTTGTTGCATACGTGATTATTTTATTTAAATAGGAGTAAGAGGGGGGATATGTTACCAGTGTTTTGGAGGTGGAAATTAGGGATCACGGCACATCATATCCCAAATTGCATTATTATTTAAGTATCCTGGATTAATGTACAACTGATGGGGATGTAACGTAACACTAAAACATGGGATTTAAGCTGGATTGATAAAATGGAGAAATGTTTTAGATGTAATCTGCGATTATTAATGGCCTTTGTAAGACAGAGGAATTTCTATGTTACAACTATAACACTCATGATACTCTGGGATAGTGAATGCTGGGCATAAATTACCAGAGCAAAATATCAGTGTGACTTGTTGAAGTGGATCATTGGACGTGCAAGAAAAGATAAGATTATTAATAGATGCACATATGTATTTGGGAGAAAGTTTCTGTAACCCCTATTAAGGAGAAGATCATAGAAACTCCTCTTTGCTGGTTTGGTTGTGTTAGGAGAAGACCAACACAGGGCCCAATGTGAAGAGTGAGTGTATTGGAAGATAGTCCAGTTAAAAGGGGTAGAGACAGATTGAAGAAAATCTTAGAAATGCCCTTATTCTTAATGAAATTGTCTAATTAATTTAGCTGACTCTACCTAGTGGAATAAGGCTTGGCTATTGGTACTTCGTTTTCTGCAAGTTTTGGTCAATGTCCTTCTATCAACTCCTGTTAATGTGTTTAACCCTAAAAATATAGTTAGGGATAACATGATTAATACTTACATACTATAATTTGGATAAAATCCAAACTACTCCATAAGCACTTTTGGGGATACCCATTTTGTTGTTTCCTTTGTTTTTTTACCCCCTATTCACACACTAAAAAGTTTCCGTCCCATTTGTTATGGCAAAACAAGGTGCAGTTTTTTACCACCACATTATTTTTTTAGAAAAGAACTTATGTTTTGTCCTTTGTTTAGACAAGACATTCTTTTTGTGGCTATAGTTTATGTTTAAGATGTTCAGTGCATGATGCATTTTCATATTTTTGTTCAGATTCATTGACTCTTCTGGTTCGAGTGATGGGCAGAAACTGTTATATAAAGATTTGGATACCCATACTCCTGAAGGGCCCTCTCCAGTCACAACATGTATTGTTTCACGTGATTCCACAACTGGTGTTACAGCCAGGCTTTCAAGATTTCCGAACCTAGAGAGAACCAGATCTCCTCCTATATCATATGCGGACATTGAAGCTTTGAGGAATTCTGATCAAACTATCCTAAGAAATAAGTAAAGATGATATCATCTGTAAACTGTAATATAATCATATTATTTTAAATTTATTATGTATTAGGACCTTTGCATCAATTTTTCTTGTTTGGATTGGAATATCATATGTATAAAGCAGAAATATGTCAAGTCAATCCAGTCTTATAGACTAAACTTCTGTTATATCATTATATGGGATGGTGTTTAAATAATTATATCAGTTACCTTGCTGTTTTGAACTTTATCATGAAACAGCTTTTTTCCATGAGAAATTCCATATAAGTCTCAGTTTGTTGAATTCTAGGTTGTATTCTATCAACATGGATATGAATAACTGAAATGAGTAAATGGAATGGATTGCTTAGCTCTTTTTGGTGTTTCCTTATGTTGAGAAAAACATGACAATCTTTTAGACATAAATTTAGATTCTTTATGTTCATAGTGCACGCGTAGCATCATCCTACGTCCATGACTTCCCAGAAAAATGTGAAGTCCCATCTCTAATTTGTCGAGCCTGTTCAATGGTTCTTCTTCCAGGCCTTCTATGTCTCCTCCTGGACAGGGAAGTACATCAAATGTTCCAAGGACTGTCCCTCATTCTCAAATTCACCAGCAATCTTTTCCGTCTGATGTTTCTGAAGCCACTGTAAGCAAGCCCATCCGCTCAACTGCTCCTAAAAGAACACGATCACCTCCTCCATCATTTGCAGCCAATGAAACCCTTGAAGGAAACTCAATTTCCTTAGAAGACAACTCTGAGCGGTAAGATATTAGGTGTAATGGCACCATTTTTTGTCCGTTATGCATGTTCTTTATCTTAAAATTATTTATTTTTAAAGGATCTTTATTCCTATTGTGTTGTTCAGCGAAATGTTAGCCAAGGCAAAGCGTTTAGCTCGGTTCAAGGTAGAACTAAGCAAATCTGAACAAGATAATGCTGATATTCCTGACCAGAAGGCTGTCACAAATAGACATGAACAGTCTGTGTTGGAGCAGAAATATGTGAGGGGGCATTTAATGGATTCAGCTAGCAACTTTACCAATGGCCATGCGGTTTCTGACAATGAAGGCTCCGAAACATCCAATGTCATTATTGGTTTATGTCCAGATATGTGTCCTGGTATATTTTTTTAGATTTTAAATCTGAGAGGAACCTGTGAGAGTTGTTATATTTTAATGTGAGAAAGTGTAGTTTGAGAGAATCCTAATGCTTACTTTATTTTGGAGTTTCTTTTACGACTGCAAAAATGTTACACAACCTGAAAAATTTAGCCCAGATTTTGATTTGTGTTTCAGAATCAGAAAGGGGAGAACGGGAGAGAAAAGGGGATCTTGATCAATATGAACGTGTGGATGGGGATAGAAATGTAACTAGCAGACTTCTGGCAGTTAAGAAGGTGATTGTGTCATATTACTAAATACTATTGTTTTTCCTACAAAACAGCTTATTACTTTTTCAAGTATTATTAATAACATTAATCATGATTCATGACAGTATACTAGGACAGCAGAGAGGGAAGCCAGTTTGATCCGGCCTATGCCCATCCTGCTGAAGACAATCGATTATCTGCTCACTTTGCTAGATCAGCCTTATGATGAAAGGTTTCTTGGCGTATACAACTTCTTGTGGGACAGGATGAGAGCAATTCGAATGGATCTCAGAATGCAGCACATTTTCAATCAAGGGGCTATTACTATGCTGGAAAAGATGGTGATTCCTTGTGACCATATCATAACTGTCTGTTTTTCCATATATGCTCTTAAACATTGGTTTTAGTCATCCCTTTTATGAATAAGGGTGCACGTTAAAGAGCTTAGGTTCAAAATCCTTGGGCAAACATTTACAGATTATTACTTCACAGTGGAAATATATAACTCCCATTATCAACCTAAAATATGGAAACATGTAACTCATTTGTTGTGCACTAGTAAATTTTAGCAACATGAACTTATCACTTAAGGACCTTGCATGGGTTGGGACTGATGGTCAGGTGTATCTTGTTAGTCTAAGTTATGCTGTCTGAATTAGTCCCAATTTTCTGTGCCAACCCCTATATATTTTGAACTTGGGGGTATCTGTTGGCTTTTTCTTTCAGAAAATTTCCTTTTAGTTTAGTCAAGTCTGGTGTTGTGGCATTACCGCCAGATGTTATTCACTGACTCAGTACAGGCATAGCTTGTCATATGTCTTGACTCTCAAGCTTGTCATATTAGTATAGTAATAGTATAATCAAGATCATATGCCAAAACAAATATTCATGCTATTCTTGTAATAATACTATAAAAGCCAAATTATTGCTCATATTTAAGTGATAATATCAAGGTTGGTTTTCCCTCATAGTTCTTTAAAAGTAAGTGGATTCAGACAGCTAATACCAAATATATAAATTGGGTGTTTATCAATTTCATATTATGTCTTGGTAGAAAAATTTTTGAAGCACCATTTAGCTTTATCTAGAACATGCATATGCTTGTTGCAAAGCAGTATCTAATGAATATGGAGGCTAATGAAGTTGTTGGTTTCTGTGGTTTCAGATAAAATTACATATCATTGCTATGCATGAATTATGTGAATACACTAAAGGAGAAGGATTTTCCGAGGGCTTTGATGCTCATCTCAATATTGAACAGATGAACAAAACTTCAGTCGAACTGTTCCAGATGTATGATGATCACAGAAAGAGAGGAATTAATATTCCCACTGAAAAAGAGTTTAGAGGCTATTATGCTCTTCTTAAATTGGATAAGCACCCTGGTTATAAAGTAAGTAGCATTTGTAGTGCTTCGATTTGTATGGTTTAATTTGCTATGAAAAAACCAAGGAACTAAGCAAGTTATGCTAGGTTGAACCTGCAGAACTTTCCCTTGAAATTGCTAAGATGACTCCAGAGATAAGGCAGACTCCTGAAGTTCTATTTGCTCGCAGTGTAGCAAGGTTGTAATTCCAGTAGAAGTTAGTTTTTGTTTCCTTTTTGGTTATAATGTTTGCAATCTGACCATTCTTTCTTGTTTGCTTTTTCAGAGCATGCCGAACAGGTAATTTTATTGCCTTCTTCCGGCTTGCAAGAAAAGCAACTTATCTTCAAGCATGTCTAATGCATGCTCACTTTGCAAAGGTATGGGATATTCCCTCTCTATTTGTGCTCAACAAAGACAATATGATTGGACTTGTCCCTGTAAACCATAGGGCTGCCATGTACAGAATGGGCATTCATTTACTAAATCATTGCAGGCAATTTTGGAAATTGCATAAGTTGATTGAGACACACTGAAGTAGTTTCTTCTCCTAAATAAATATATTATATATGACAATATTGTCATGCATAAAAGCAAGAATTTTCTTGCTCATTTTTGTAAAGAACATGTCTTATGGTGCATAAGTTTTTCAAAAGGATAAGGGATAACTAAGTAAAATTAGTTTGATTTTATTTTTCTGTGATCCCTTTGAGTCTGCAATACATTAGTGGAAAGAATTTTGTGGAATTCACTTTAGTAATGATTTTGGTTATGATGTGACTAAGCTACATCTGATCTGAAATTCTAACCTTTGTTATGTCTTGTGATACTTTTACAAGTTGCGGACCCAGGCACTTGCTTCTCTACATTCTGGTCTACTGAATGGTCAAGGTCTCCCTGTTGCTCATGTTGCTGACTGGCTTGCTATGGAGGTAAATTTCTTAGATAGATGTGGATTTGTGCTGTCTCATTTTTTTCCTTTTCCTTGTGTGAGCGGGGAGTGTGGGTGTATAGGGCATGGAGCAGGGAATTGTGTTGCTGAACTTTCCAACTATCCATTACATTCAGCTTTGTCATTTTAATTAGGATGAAGGCATAGAGGGTCTCTTGGAGTATCATGGCTTCTTGCTAAAAACATTTGAAGAACCATACACGGTGAAGGAAGGCCCATTTCTCAATGTTGATGTTGACTATCCCACAAAGTGTTCGACTCTTGTGCACAAGAAAAGGTCTGGAAGGATAATAAAAGATGTTTCACCCTCAATTCAAGCTGAATCACGACATGTTGAGACTATGAAAGAGATTCAGATGAGGAAGGTACACAAGCCTGAACTAGAAGTAGTTTCAGCTGTTGAAAATGATAGTTCTGTCCAGATGCTTGATGAGGAAATCCCAGACGCTGAAGTTATTTTCTCCCCAAAGGATAGTAAATCAGGAAAGGCATTTAAGGATGTTCAGGACAGTCAAAAAGATCATGACATGTCCAATACTCATCCATCACTGTCAAGCTTTCCTTTTCCTAATATTATACCTGAACCATCACTTAATAAAATTGAAGTTCTAAAGGGTACTGATTCTGATTTAAGTGTGAGAGGCTCTCCAAAGAGAAACTTGCAGTCTAGTGTTGATCAAAGGCCAATGGAGATTGTACCAAAAGCAGCTCCACCAGAAAGTTCATTAGGGAATATGTTTTGTGTGCCACCTCCTGTGGCCCAGGGTGTATCCAAGGATGAGTCTCCAATTATTTGCCAAGAACATGAAGATGAAATAAATGAAGTTAGAGAAAATTGTGAAGATGAAGAAATTGCTGAGGCCAAGCTGAAGTTGTTCTTAAGGTTTTAATGCCTTGTTCCATTACAGAATTTTAGATTTTTACATATGAAATATGTGTGTGTATACTATTTGCTACTATTTTTAAGCCATTTATCATGTCTTCTTGTCAGGTTATGGAGGAGGCGAGCTTCAAAATTAAGAATGTTACGGGAAGAGAGGCAATTAGCATCAAATGCTGCACTAAATTCAATGTCATTGGGGCCCCCAATTCAACGTTATATAAATGTAAGTTTGATAGGTTTTTTAGTAAATTGCTCTTACCAGAGGACAAGTGTCGAGGATGAGAGTTCAAGATTATTGCTTCTGATCGTGCTTCTTTTAAAAGTAAATGTGGTTCTAGCCACTGAATAAAACTAATGAAGCCGTTTGTTGGATCATCATTTTATATTCTTATGGAACATTTTAGCTAGTGACTTCCTGCTGACCACTTTCAAATTCCCATTAATCTTGAAGATAGTTACTAAATTAGTGAAACCTATTTTGCATAATTAAATGTTGCCACTTCGTGCTTGAACATAAATACCATCTAGCAATTTTCATTTGTTGACTGTCGTATTAGGAAGCTTTTGTGAATACCTATCTATGACTTGTTTTTTTTATTATTGACTTTGATGGTTCCCTTTTTCAATGTAGCGAACAAGTAACTTCAACAAGTTTGACATTGATATAGCTATGAGGGAGAGATATGTAAATCAGGAAAAATCATGGTCAAGACTTAATGTTTCCAATATAGTTGCTGCTACACTAGGCAAAAGAAATCAAGATGCTAAATGCTTGTGCTGGAAAATTATTCTATGTACTCAGATGAACAGTGGATATAAAATGGGGGCAGCAGGCTCGTGGTTGACCTCAAAGCTCATGACTTCTAGTGATGAAGATGTGGTTATTTCATCTCCTGGCATAGTCATATGGAGGAAATGGATTTCTAGTCAATCTGGCATCAATCCTACCTGCTGCCTTTCTGTAGTAAGGGATACGGCATTTGGTAGTCTAGATAAGGCTGTATCTGGGGCAGGTGCGGTTATGTTTCTTGTGTCTGAGAGCATCTCTTGGGAACTTCAGAGAGCTGATCTTCATAATCTTCTGATGTCAATTCCATCTGGGGCCTGCTTGCCTCTGCTGATCTTATGCGGCTCATATGATGAAAGGTTCTCTTCTGCTATAATTAATGAGCTGGGCCTTCAAAACATTGATAAATTGCGGATTAGTAGCTTTCGGCTTGTTTTCCTCAATGAAAACCAGCAGACGGAACATGTGCATGGATTTTTCAGTGATACACAATTAAGGGAAGGGCTGCAATGGCTGGCAGCTGAATCACCCTTGCAACCCAACCTTGGCTGCGTGAAAATACGAGAGCTTGTTCACGCCCATCTTAATTCCTTCTCAGGGGTGCAGGACATCATCGTGGGCTCCACCTTGGGTCCAAATGACTATATTTTATTGTTCAATGAAGCCTTAGATTGCTCAATGGAGGAAATTATTGCTACTGCCAATTCAAATCCTACTGGTTGGCCATGTCCAGAGATTGGTTTACTTGACAAGTTTTGTAATGAAGATAGAGCGGTAAAAATGTGCTTGCCAACTTTGGGATGGAGCTCAAATGTTAAAACTGAACCAATTATTTCTGCTTTGCAAAACTGTAAGCTCCCTACTTTCCCTGATGATTTATCCTGGTTGGCCAGAGGTTCTAAAGCTGGACATGAGATTGAGAACCAAAGAATACAGCTTGAGAATTGCTTGATCCAGTACTTGACTCAAACTAGTAAGACGATGGGAATTTCTTTGGCAACAAAAGAGGCACATGTCACTATGCAAAGCTGTGCTAGGCTTGAGTTACGTGGCTCAAGCTACCATGTAGTTCCACATTGGGGTATGATTTTTCGTCGAATTTTCAATTGGCGTTTATTGGGTTTATCTAGCAGGGAAATCTCCATGGCTTACATTTCAGAATGTCACCATCATGTTTCTCTTCCAAATGTGAACTCTGAAACATGGCTATCGTATTATCCGGACACATCTTTAGATAAGATAATCAGTGTTAGCTGCAACTCTCCTCTTCCCGTTAATAATCAGCCGAGGCCGGAAGCACTTCAAAGTCCTCAACATAGGGATTCAAATGATGTATTCCACGAGAATGTTAACATGAGGGATGCTGAAAGCAATCTTCCACTTGATAAATTGCCTAGCACAGATACAACTAGAACATATGGTTTGAACAATGCTAACAGTGGAGCATTATTGAATGGGAAACCAACCAAAGAAGCTGACCAGTTTAGCAAATTGTTGGAGCAATGTAACTTACTACAGGATGCCATAGATAAGAAGCTCTCTGTATACTTCTAACGGGCACGTGGCTTATCTATGTTTCTATTTTTTGTATGTATCCTCAACCATAGCAAAAGACTAAAGAAAATGTTGATTTGTAAGAAATTTTGTACGGTGAGTAAAATTATTTTTTTTCCTTTCGTTGTTTCATTTCCTTCCCGTCTGAGTTCACAAATGTGACATCAACTTAGTAGAAAGAAGCAACCCTTACAAAACTATTGGAATTGGAAAAACATGCTTTTTTAGTATTCAAATTAATGTTTTTTTGGTGAATGATTATTCAAATTAATGTGTAGACTAATTAGAGAATGCGGGAACCGACGAATGCATGCTTAATAGAGAAGGGAAAATTTTTGGTAAATGTTTATTGTAACGTTTTCACTTTCCGCTAATATCTTTATATACACATCAACCGGGAAAAAAAATTCACGGTCATTTATTTTTATTTAGAAAAATGGAGCAGACAGGAGAGCAGAGCACTGTTGCACTTTTGCATTTACACTTGATGGAGGAAAATGTCTTTTTTATTTCTTTTTTATTGTTGCTAATATTGCCGTCTTCCTTTGATAAAACCGAAATTTATTGTTACAAATTAGGAATGTTTTGAGATCGGAGCAGAGTAGGGTGAGGACAGAAAATATTTCAACATATTTTGTTTTGTAGATCAATTTTTTTAATAAAAAAATTATTAGTAAAATAGTGATGGTAACAATGATGATACATAGAAAAATAATATTCAGATATCTAATACATTAATAGGCATCTAGTGAGAGATAAAATAGAAAAAAAAAATATATATTATAAATTATATGGTATGATAAAAAGATATAAATAATGAAAATAATAAATATGAAGTAAATATTTAAAAATAATGGTTGTCTAAATATCATTTTCTAATAAGTATAACAGTGAGAATATGCAATAAGGACAAGAAATTGATGTTGGTGCTAAGATAAGAATGATATCTATATGTACTTATTTTACATAATCTATTTTTTCATTCTTAAAAACTAATATTTTTAAAAATATAATGATGGAAATGACATTTGTGAGTATTAAAAAAAAAGGTTTGATTAACAACTAAAATTTGTTAAAAAAATTTGTGGAAGTGAGGTATAAATGAAGGTAAAAGATAAGAAAGTAAGTTTTCCATGTTATTTTGTGATCGGAGCAAAGTTGGGCAAGGATGAAGAACATTTGAACATATTTTGTTGTAGATCAAATTTTTTTTTTTGTTAATAAAGAGATAATTAGCGAAATAGTGATGGTAACAATGATGATAAGTAAAAAAAATAATATTTAGATATCTAACATATTAATAGACACATAGTGAGAGAGATAAAATAGAAAAAAAATATAGATATTATAAGTGATATGATATGATAAAAAGAGGTGAATAAAGAAAAATAATAAATATTAAGTAGATATTTAAAAATAAAAGATGTTGAAGTATCATTCTTCTAATAAGTATAACAATGAGAATATATAGTTATGATAAAAAATTGATATTATTGATGCTAAGATCAAAAGGATATTTAGATGTATTTATTTAAAATAATCTACTTTTTTATTTTTAAAAATATAATGATAAAAATGACATTTATGAATATTTAAAAAAATATTTGATTAACAACTAAAATTTGTTAAAAACATTTTTGTGAAAGTGGGGTATAGATGAAGTTAAAAGATAAAAAAAAAAATAAGTTTTTCATATGTTATTATCATCTCACGGAAATCACTTTACTCACCTCTTTCTTGAGAATAAAAATATGGGAATATTAAATTTATTCTTTTCTTAAAAATAGTTTATGTCTAGGAATAATTTTTTCTACTCATGGGAAAAATATGAAAATACACTCTCTAATAATTTTCTTGAAAAAATGACGATAACTTGAAACAAACGGTTAAAATAATGTTTGTCTTTCTTCTAATTATTAGTATCTATATATTATATTAGGTATTTGATTAATCTAAATCAAATTGGATAGATTAAGGGAGAAAGCATTATCTCAAATTGAGTTTAAAGAAAAAACGACTTCTTAAAAAAAATGAAAAAATGATATTGATTCAATATTCTAAAATAATTTCTATCAATTTAACAACAAAACAACATTAATTTAGTTATTTTTTATAAAAAAAATTAATATCAATTAAAAAAGTGACATTTAATTCGAAAACCTTATAATTTGTTTGAAAGAACTTTTTTATGTTAATTTATATAATTGTGTGAGAGAAGAGTGTGTTTAGAAGAGTTATTTTTAGAAAAATTATTTTTTGAACTCTCTCAAAAGAGTTTTTAAAGAATAATTATTTTTTTTATTTTTATAATTATATTTAAAATATATCATAAACACACGAAACACAGGCTTTTTCAAATGTGCACATTAAAAAAAAGGGACGCGTGTGTCGTTCACATGGTTCCATGCATAAATATAGACCAAATAACATCGTAGTCTGTTTAAGGAGATTGGTTGGTTAATGTGTCATGTGTGAGGCCATGGCTGATGAATGTTGTGGTATGGTCCATGGCATAGGGAGTGGTGGTGGAGCTTTAAAACAAATAGATGGAGACATGATGACGGAAGGGAATCTCATATTGCATTGCATTTAATATATTTTTAAATGATCTCACAAAAATAATTTATCATACCATATTTGAAATATAAGAATTGCCCCAAAAAGGAGGCAAACATTAAACAAGGTTGCTGCTGGTCCCTCAATGCCATTACTCTATTGTGATTGAATGATCAGTTGTGACACAAGGTGTACCAAAACAAACATGCCATTTCCTTCCTCCACACTATCTTTTTATCTTCACATTAATGGTTGGTATCACTTAAATATTTGGACTAAGTTCCATTCTGCCCTCCACTCAATTCAAAGTCCTTAACATTTAATTTCATAAAGACTTACCATAAAAGTATATATGGATGGCTAACTATGGCTTCCTAGATTCATATTAAGAGAGGTAAAATCAGTCAGTTCAATATAATTTATAAAATATGAATTAGGTTGACTTCAACTGGGTTAAAAATCTTGATTTCAAATTAAATAAGTTATAAAATGGATTGACTCATCAAATAAATGAAAAATAAAAAATAAATCATCCAAATATAATTATAATAACTATTAATTAATTTATCAAAATAACTAAATACTTAAATAATCAAATGCATCCATTAATTATCTTAAAAGATAAAAACTAAAATATTAATAATTTAATCAAATATTGTAGATCATTGATATTAATAAGTCCACAACAATAAAAGAGTGTGTTTGTTTCATGTCATCTTTTATTATTTTTAAAAATTTTGAGATGAGAATGAATATCTTCATATTTATTAGAAGATTATCATAATATATTTCTATATATACTTTGTTTATAAAAAAAATTATTTTTTCACGTTGCAAGTCTTTTCATTTCTCATTTCAAGTTGTTATTTCCATGATAATGAAAATTATTGTCTACTGTAACAATTTATTCTCATTATCTTTCTCTTTTACTTTTATTTTTAAATAAATAAATTTTAATTTTTTTAAAACTATTAAATACCGTCTTAATAATTTATTATAAATACAAGAAATTTTTAAAACATTAAAAAGAAGAAAATTAACCCAACTCCAAAAAAAAAATGACCTGGGCTAAGTTAATCCCATTTTAAGAATTGAAAATCCTAACAACCTACCTCCATTTGCCGAGTTAAACTGATTGACTCAAAGAATTGAGCTTATTTTATCATTTTTAATTCACATCCAAAATAGTCTCTTATAATGTAGAAAAGGTGATAATGTATTTGGTGAGTCTTTACAAACTTAATGTTAAACAAACTTGATTTTGCAAAATTTATATTAGTCAAACATTATATACATATATATATATATAAATTTCCAGTCATGCTTTCACAGAAACAAGCAATATTCTTAGAATGACGTCTAATTTAGCTAAACTTGCGTACGAGATGCACAAACGATATTAGCTGAGCCAATTTACAAGAGGAAAGATATCTTTCAACACATTTGATCCCAAAGACCACAGACAAATAGTTTCGTGGGGGCTCAGTGGTCAGTGCCACTTGAGACTTCTTTGTGAAAAATAGTAAAAAAAAGAATGCAAATTATTCTTTGTTATCGTATGGCGAAGATGTTTCCCCTTTTCTGACAAAGTCAGTCATTTGCTTTTGACATTTGAAGCTATTTCATTATTTGTTAAATGAAAATAGCCTTAGCACTTATTTGGGGGTAGTTATTACTTTTATGAAGAGTGGTAGCAGCACTCTCTAATACAACTTTACTTTCTATTAATTATAAGACTCGGTATTCAGTATCATTTGAGATTTCTTGGTGAAAAATATTTCATAAAAAATAATGGAAATTATTAATTGTTATTGTGGATGCTTCAACTTTTCTGACAAAGTGATTTTCTGTTTACATTTTATTTCATTATTTGTTAAAAGAAAATATGCTTAGCCATTATTTGGAGTAGTTTTTACTTTTATTAAAATTGATAGTAACACTCTCTAATACATGCTTTCTTATTAATTAAGCTCCATATAGATTTCACTAGTTTACAAATGAAACTCATTTAACGAGACCGACATAGAGTTTACCAAATTAAACAAATGTATTATAAAGAAAACGTGTTAAAAGTATGTTTGCTGACATTTTTCGTACTTTAATTTAACCGTATCACAACACATGAAACAGTAATTCACATAAATTACGGTGTTAAAATGAGTCAATTGCTTATACCCATAACCGTTCATCCAGTTACTAATTTGCAGTGAAAACATGAAACTAATCTTGAAAAGCAATAAAAAAAATTCAGATATGTTTCTAAAAGATACACTGGATCCAGCATGAGAATGAGGATAATGGATTTACATTCTAATAGCACATTGGCTTGCCATCCAAGTTGGCCATTGACTACAATTCATTGCTAGTAGTAGTCAATTAGTCACCATCCAAACTCCTGCACGAATCTCCTTTCTCTCAAATTATTTATAGACCCCATTCCAGAGTTTAAATTTGGAGAGTGGAAGTGTAGTGCTATTCGTGAAGACAAGTTTTAGGGTACTCCTGAACTGCTTCTGTATTGTTAAATGATAAGCAACTTGTATTAGCATAAGGTTGAGAACAGAAGAAAAATATGACCATTAATCATTTGTGCTTTCTACATTATGAAAAAGGTCCTTCAGCTGCCAAGACAATGCACCTCAAACCAGCAACCTTCAGCAGCCTAACATAATTGAATCAGCATTTTAACTTAATGAATAATTTAGTGGCAAACAAGTAGATTTATGATGGTAATGCAGAAGACTTGAGAAGAATAGAACATAGAAATGTACCACCTAGGAGAAAGTATGAGGAGACATGGTGAAGCTTCCATAAAGCCTCTCTCCAATCACTGTAAATTGAAAAGGGGAAAATGAAATGAAATAAAGTAAAGATAAGACTATTACACAAATCTTAATCAAATAATTAAGAAATATCCTAACAACACTCTCTAATACACTCTTTTTAACAAATTCTCTGCTGTTGGCTGAAATTTATCAAAAATCACAAAATTATATAGGTCTTACTCATTTAATGAACCTCATTCGTGATTTTGTAGTTTTCAATAAAAATTTTAACCAATTATTATAAAAATTTTAACCAATTATTATAAAAATTTTAACCAATAGGGGGGAGTGTTTCACAAGAAGTGTGTTGCTACTTGCTAGCACTCCTCAATGATTAATAATATGAAACAATGCTAGTGTGACTGTACCAATTCAATTGGTGTTTGACATGCTGGAGAGGGAACCACTATAGCTGGGCTTCTAGTTGAGACCACATGCTGTGGACAGGACTGTAAATCAGAGAAGCCATTCCTGACTGAAAGATAAACATCTAACCCAGTAGTGGCAGATATTTCAGATGCTCCCTTTATCCTCTTGCTCTTGGTCCTTGTTACAGTACTGACATTGATCTCACCTGATCCAAGTCCAGATGCACCTGACTACAAAAAAATCAAAAGATTAGATAAACAAGTAATATGATGAAGGATAGATTAAATGATTAAATCACAAATGGTTTTTAGCTCTGCATACAACACTCATTAATGGAAAATGCATTTGAGACAATAAAAGGTAAAATATTTCTGTGCATTTTGTTAATAGTAGTAGTTTCTTGAGGTTGGTAAGATCACCATATAGTAGTCATGTGTAACCAAAGCTGACTAAACGTCATCATCAAATATCTAAAAAAATCCTAACCCACATCCAGATATATATTACATACATTCAATAAATTATCATCTGACAAGGATTAGCCTGAGATAACTTCTCAAGGGGGTCATTTGTGTGTGTGTGTGTGTGTGTTGGGAGGGGGGTTATAAGCTTAAAATCTTTACACAAACATAAATGAAGAAATCATTAAATGTACACGAGGCCAAAGGAATAGTCAAGTAATCATACATTAGATAGGCCTTTAATCTGAACAATGATAATTGTTATATCATCTGTTCGACCCTCATGTTCTAACCATAGTTTATAAGACTCTCCAGCAATGGCAGCACATGCATCACGGGGATCTGAATAACTTGCTGCCTACACCACAAAAGAAATCACAGAATTCATCAAGATACGACATTGAATCATAGTCCTACATCTACTCATCAGATTTAGTAGCAATCGTAGTGCTAAAAATTAGAAATGTTGACTACTGGAAGGTAATTTTTACACAAACAATTCACAATAATTTGTCAATATATATTGAATATTTGAGTATGCTAATGCAACAAATCAGAGATGATCAGCAGCAAGCTGTGGAAAATTGAAGTTTCTCTCACAGAGCAACCTACACAGATTGTGTAAACATTTAGGACCTAAAAGAATGATTAACAGTTAATATTTAATCTTGTGAACAATTTACAGATCAAGCTTACATAATTAGGACACTGAGGTTATAAGATTACATTAACTGATATGCCTTTCCCTCATAAGGATAATTAAGTATTAAATACCTTTAAAATAAATTGCTGCCATAAAATCCAAAAACTGAAGCAAGACATACAAAATAATATTGAGAAATAAGATAATTAAATGTAGCAAACCGGTCGTTTCATAATATTAGCAAAGTTCAATTTGAGTTGTAAGACAGAATATGGCAGCGAGTTAAGAACATTATTCCAGGCAACAAATATCCCAGATAGGAAAGCATAAAAAGTGAGAAACAAATAGCAGAACAGAAAATCTTTCCCAGGAATTGTACAGCAAAAAAGGCATAACCACATGAAAAAGAACATAGTAATGCACATCCTTATTTTCAACCAAGTTTTTAATTGCAACTTGCAAGATGCACGCCATCACCAGAAAACATACAACTTCTAAATTTCATTAAAAATAAAAAGGAGGAGATAATAATAGGTCTTACAAGCAATACAGCAAGTAAAATTCAAATAATGAAGACATCATCAGAATAAGTACCAAAGTTTAGATATCACCAAGAGGTTGCGTGTCATACCATATCAACCACAGTTTGGCTGGATAAGAACTCAAACACACCATCACTTGCAACAACAAAGAAAAGATGGTTAGGTGTAAGCTGAACCGTTGACACCTCAGGAACAGCAATGACACCAATGGTCTCAGCCAACTTATCCCCTACACTTCTTGTAAAAGCAGCTCCAGGAACCATCCCATTCTGAATCCACAACCTAGGAGGATCATCACCCTGACTCTCTTCGTCACCCCAAGTCTGAATATCCGGATCCTTATGCCCTTCCACCTGATCAACGCTCAAAACCCTTGCCCCACAAAGTTTCACTCTCTCATACTCATCTCTCCTAAATGGTGTCTGATCAGAGGACAAGTCCTCAGCAACAACCCGGTTCCCATCCTTAACAGCCAGCACTGCTCTAGAGTCACCAGCATTAGCAACATAAAGGGTATTCCCAATAACCAGCGCCGTAATTGCAGTGGTGCCACTCAAAGAATCATCAATGCCATTCTTATGCAAGTCATCATTTGTGGTCAAGAATGCAGAAGTGTAGGCCTTAACAGGGTCCTCCAACAATGCAATGTCACTTGACAAATTTTCCACCAACCTATCCTTAACAAAGTTTGAACACGGGGCACCAAATTCGCCATGCCCATCAAAGACACCAAAGAAATGGACACTCGGGTTACCTTGAAACTGTGTCCTAATGCAGAAACTATCTTGGTTTTCTTTATGAGGCGAATCAGGATAGTACCCCCTCTGAGTGAGCACAGAGTATTCCAAAGTGAAGTTATGGGAAGGGACAGGAACAAATTGCAGTGAATTTTGAGTGAGAATGTGCTTCCTTTGGGCACCGTAAGGACCAAGTTCTCTGAAGTCTCTAGAGCCACCCACTGATGGTGAAGGGTAACGGGTACAGCACTTGCCATGGACACAACCCATGTTTGAAAAGAGAAGCTAAACAAGGCCTGAAGGAAAAAAAGCACGAAGTAAAAGTCAATGTGGCTCCAAGCCTGAGACTTTGAGAAACATGAAGAAACAAAAACAAACCCTAGTGATGAGGAGGGGGGGAAAATGGGATTTTGAGGAGGGAATTGTGGCGAGAGGTGGACAAAAAGAAAAGGGTATGTAGAGAATTATGGAGAAGTGAACAAAAAAATGAGAATGATTAGAAGAAAACCACAAACTCAAAAAGGGGTGTGAGAAAAGGAGAACCCTAGAGGGAGAGGGAGAGGGAGAGGGAGAGGGAGAGGAAGGCTTACCCCACCAAAAGGTGGAGACATTTTGGCCTTTGATCAAAGGAAAAAGGGTGGCTTGGCATTGAGAACGTGTGAAGTGGGGCTGCGAAAAGGAAAGGAAGAATTGTACTTTTCGTTTGGGAGCAGAGAGGGAGCATCGAAGGAAAATGGTGGTAGCAAGCAAGAGTCCAAAGGGAATGGGTTTGTGATTTGTTCTCCCGAGACCGAGAGAATGACAGTGACACACGCACACGCAGACACAGTCACAGGGACAGGATTTGAGATTCTATTCTATGAGTGCATGGTTGGGTTTGTCTACCGAGAAAGCCCTTCTTCCAAGGAAACACACCACAATAAAACCAACAACACACAATTCACTTGTTTTCTCATTCTCATACTAGTGAAATGAATTATTACACATGTCCTTTTGTATTACACTCTTTTAAATATTTGTTTTTTTATTAATTATTTTTCCCAGAATATTAATTGTTTTAGATTCTTTTAATCTATAAATAATAAATACTATAAATTATTAAAATAAATTCAATATCTCTCATATAAGGAATAGTAAATATGACTA